>JAWNNX010000012.1:0-25865 GCA_035044505.1 Zaprionus lineosus
ATATACAAACATACATTTATATTCTAACATATTCACACATTCATTCATATATTCGTTCACTAATTTATATAATATATGAATCATTCTTATATATTTATTTTATCAATTATTCATTTATTAAATCGTTTTTAAAGTTATAATATAATTAGTGAGTTATTCGTATGCACATTCATATATTCATTTATCCTTTTGTCTGTATATTCATATATTCACATGCTCAGACGTTTAATTATTCAATCATTCTTTCTTATTCACTTTTCATATATTTATACATTCATTCAATGAAATTTTTACAAATATGCGTACATTCAGTCATTCATTGATTTGTATATTCACATATTCAGAAATGTATTCATTTCTGTTCATACATTCATTTAATTTTATATATGCTCCTAAGATTAGAGAAAGGCGCCACTCCCTCTTCTTGTCCTTTGACTATCCACGAGCTTCTTCTCCCGGACAAAAAGTTTCTTCTTTCAGCAAAATCTACTCTCCTTCATTCGTAACGGCATTTTTCTAAAAATGTGAATCACCGTTATTTCTAATCAAGGAGAGTGACGTTTTATATTGTACCAGAAGAAAGGACCAAATTTTAAAAGTAATATTTTGTTTATTTCTCCTGCCATTCCTTTTGAAAAATTGTTTGTTTATGTTGAGATTTGGTGGCTTTTATCGAGAGCCCAGAGCTGGACTCGCGGACAGGAGCGGAGGCGGGGGCGTGGGTGGGGTCTATGGACAAAACTTGTTCTTTGATGCAACAATTTTTTTTTATTTTATCTTTTTTTTTTTTACATTTTTTTTTTTTACATTTTTTTTTTCTGCTGTGAAACATTCAACGTCTTTGGTCGCGGCAGCTGGGATGAGCGGTGGTTATGTTTGGACTGTGCTGAGATGTGGTGTTGGGTGGGTGGGTGTAGAGGTCTGGGGTGTGGGGTGTGGGGTGTGGTAACTGCCACCGGGTATGGTGCGATGGACATTAAGTAGTAGAATGTTGTCTTTATAACACTGTGAACACAAACAAAGAAAAGGTCACAGCGTGCCTTCGGCGCAACAATAACGACAACAACAACAACAACAACAACAACAACAACGACAACAACAACTGTAACAATAACAACAAAAGCAGCAACAACAACAAGTCAAGTCAAGTCAAGTCAAGGAGACTCACCCCGGGCAGCAATTTTTCAATAAATTAGGTTTCCTTACAGATTCCGCCTTGACGTCGTCTCCCGTATCCATTTAAGTCGCCGCGACGGCATGCGCCACTGCGTTCCATCCCCCACCCCACATGCAACCACCCCCCCTCGCTTCATACTTCTGATATTTGTTTTAGCTTTTGTGTACGCAAACGAGGGCGAAACTTTTAACAGGCAAACCCCTCGCTTTCGGGTTCAACTTCTGCTTCTGGTTCAGCTTCAGTTTCAGGTTCCTCGTCACATCCCCGTCCCGTTGCCATACCCATCTAGCTGCAGGTCCAGCCAGTGCTCAAGGACGAGTTTCGCGGGGCTCGCGGACTTGCGGGCCCGCGGGCTCCATTTGCCGCAGTAGTCGCTGATTTATGTTCTTTTTAATGTGGCCAAAGTAAATGTCATTTAATTACACCCGATTTAATGGAATTTTACGCATTATCGGTAAATTTTTTGGAAAAACTTCCTGCTCCCATTTTCCCTGCCGCTGGCCTTTTAACAAGTCAACTGCGGCTTGCCCGCCCCCATTCCTCCTGACCCACCCCCCGCCCACCGTCTGTCTATTCGAGAAAGTTATTTTTGTGAGTCTCGCGGGGCACAAGTCTGGTCAGATCATAGGCCACGACCAGACGCGACATACATCAAAGGAATTCTCCTCATTCTCAGCTGAAAATGGAGCATTTTTCATTTCCACTTAGCTTAAAGATTTCCCTAAAACCAAACTCAACTCAGGGAAGGCAAACAAAAAGCGCAAATATTCCAAGTTTGCTCGAGTTCTCAGAGTTTTCACTAGGAAAAATTTGATTAAATTATAAAATCTTAAATCTAAGAAAATAAATTATTAATTTTAATTTTAATTTTATAATATAATTATTAAATTAATATCTAAATACCAACCACTGCAATCACTCAATTCTAAAATATTAAATTATTTATAATTTATATCAAAATATAATTTTAAAGAAATTTTTTTTTAATAATTTACAATTTGAATTTTTTTTTTTGGTTTTCCTTAAGTTATAATATTTTTTATTCAAGATATATATAAAAAAATATTGCGACATTTTTTTACTTTCAGCAGAAGAGAATCGCTTGATATCCTTTGAGACAGGTACGTCTTATGTATATATTATATAATATCTTAACTAATATAAAAACTCGACCGATGGTATCAAATGTCCTTCTTACCTAAGGAATGAACTTTGAACTCTACGCTTTGTCGGAGGTGAGTCTTAGAATGCAACTCCCAATTACTGCTATGTAATTCAATATTAAGTGCGATATTTAACCTTGTATCCTTAATAATATCCTGCACTTAACTAAGCAGTTTTTGTAGGAAGAAAATATTTATTTAATTATTAAGTCCAACCTTGATGTCCTTAAGAGGATTTGATAGCTTTTGATAGTAACTAATTTTCCAATAGTCTTAAACATTGTCTTATCCTTGGGGAGAATATTATGAAGGGAAAATATTAAAATATGAAAGTTATAATATACATCCTTAAGGCTTGAAGGATGAATTTAATCATAATATTTACAAAGTTAAACTTCCAATTTGTCTAAGAAAACGTTGAAGGAACACAAGGAACTGACCTTTCCTGCAAAGGATTTGTAAGCATAAAAAACTGTAATTCTTGAGAAAGAAAGAAGGAAAGAAGAAAGGAAAAAAGCTAAGGTCCTTGGACGGAGGCTAATTATGCCTTGGACAGTAGGTGACTAATCTGTGAAATTACGTTAATCGGTGGGAGAGAGCAGGGAAAATAAACGATATAAGGGCAAATATTTCACAGCACATGGCATGGTCACATCTGTCCCAAGGCTCAGGACGAAATTGCTTTCAAACGGAGTGAGGGTCGAGGGTGAATTGCATATAAATATATTTCAACGGGCAATATTTTCCTAGCGCCGAGATCCTAGTGATTGGCACCGGGACGGGGTGTTGGATGCCACAATTTGGGTGTGGTTATTCAAAACACACACACACATACACATACATACAAAGAACACTATGTCTCCCAAGCTCTTGCCCCCTCCCCCTTGTCCACCGCTTGGCTTCACCCCTGCTTAGGTCAGCATTAAAAACGCCTTGTCCC
The DNA here is from genome assembly GCA_035044505.1 of Zaprionus lineosus. Classification (NCBI taxonomy): domain Eukaryota; kingdom Metazoa; phylum Arthropoda; class Insecta; order Diptera; family Drosophilidae; genus Zaprionus; species Zaprionus lineosus. The sequence goes on from JAWNNX010000012.1 coordinate 3,281, forward strand.
AAGCTGTTAGAAGAAGGTAATTGCTATAAAATTGCTTTGTAATTGCTTACTAGAAACAAATAGCCGTCACATTAATAAAAACAAAAACAAAAACAAAAACAACAACAACAACAACAGAAGACGTAAAAAGTAAAAATGCGGTCTTTTAAAGTAGAGCAGCGCCCACTCGTCGAGGATGACGACGGGCACACTGACGTGGGTCCAACACTTCCAAGCCCCTTCTCCTCGCTCCTTTCTCCATCCTCCCCTCTCCCCTTTCCCCTCTCCCCACCAACAACCTTCTCCTGTTTGCTTGAACACTGCCAATTTAACTTCCCTTACCCGGGCAAGAAGGGGAAGGGGAGGGGAGGGTACCGAGCACCGAACCGCTTTATTTAATTAGACGCTCACAAACCAATTAATCAATTTTGGGGTTCATTCCCGTTCCCAGTTGCTGTTTACAGTTCTCGTTTCCGTTACAATTACTGTAACTGTAGCTGCCACTGTTACCGTTTACCGTTATCCGCTTATTTCCGCTCTGTGTGGAATACGTACGCCGCATTGTCTCCTCCATTGCGAGTGTCAAGTGAGTTTCTCCTTTTTGGCATCAAAGTCAAAAAATGAAGTAATGCCAAGCATCTCCTTCCTCTACCTTTCTTCTTCCTCCTTCCTGCTCCTTCCTCTGGTGGCTTGTAATGAAGAGGAGCGGATGATACAACAAACATAAGAAACGGCGAAACAAAACAAAACAGGACAACAAATGAAACGCTAGAAAAATAAATAAAATCCCGTTAAGACCATTTATCACCCGACAATTTGTACGGGTCGAATTTGCGCTTTGTTGTTGACGTGATATTATTTACAGAGGACTGATTTCACCCTCTTTAAACCGCATTTACGTAAACGTCAACTACGTGCGAGAAGGACTAAAATATTTGCACAGTCAAATCACTTGGAGACTCCAATTTTGATTACGGATATCCACACGCAGTGCAAAAAGCAATTAACATCGATTAACGGTCAAGGATACCAACAACAGAAAACACAAAAACAAAGGTAACGGACTTCAAAGGGATATATCGAGATATACCGGTGGCTTCTAGTCGTCTTTCTATATCTTAAAGGATATGCACCTCTATGATACCTTATAGGATAGTAATAATAAGGACACTCTTTACCTTTCGAATATGGGCGAAATAATTAAAGAGTAATTAATTTGTTAATTTAATTACTGTAATCAGTGACATATTGAAACACTTTTCAAAGGACACTTGATCAGTCGTTTTCAATTGCAAACTGGAGTTGTGCGGCAGCTCAACTCCTGATATATGTAGAGTGACTGTTGTTAGTTGTTTACCTGAGAAAGGAACAGGAGCAGGAGCGGGAGCACAAGCAGGAACAGTAGCATTAGCAATAGGAGGAGCAGAAATGGGAGCAGTACCAGGAGCAGGAGCAGGAACAATACCAGTAGGAGGAGCAGTATCAGAAGTAGAAGCAGTAACAGTTGCAAGAGCAGTACCAGGAACAGTACCAGGAGCAGTACCAGGAGCAGTACCAGGAGCAGTACCAGGAGCAGTACCAGGAGCAGTACCAGGAGCAGTACCAGGAGCAGTAGGAGAAGCAGTACCAGGAGCAGTACCAGGAGCAGTACCAGGAGCAGTAGAAGAAGCAGTAGTAGTAGCAGTAGCTGTAATTGTTGCAGGAGAAGTTGCAGGAGCAGTACCAAGAGCAGTACCAGGAGCAATACTAGGAGCAGAAGCAGTAGGAGGAACAGAAGTAAGAGCAGTAGCAAGAGCAGGAGCAGTAGGAGGAGCAGTAGTAGTAGCATTAGCAGAAGCAGCAACAGTTGCAGGAGCAGTACCAGGAGCAGTGGTAACTGCTCTACGAGAATATCGAACTACGAGAATCGAAAACAGTTAATGGGAATCTAGGAGGCTGTGGAGTGAAGCTCAATAGCTTAAGCTGGGTCTAGACTTGGACTTTGATTCAGTGTCGAAGCAGTTGAGAAATAAGTAATAAAATTGAACTAGATATTTTGGATAATTAAGCAGGAAACGAGATCAATACGATGGAGCGCGAACAGCCAATAAAGTCGTCTATGAGCGTTAAGGAATTGGCCAAGAAATTCGAGAGGTCGGCCATCCAGCAGCAATCCAATTTCGATTTGAATCGTCGGGGCGGGTCAATAAAAAAGATTAATGATTTAAGCCTGTCCGATCCCGAAGCGTCAAAGCCAGAGGTGCCAGAAACTGCACCTTCCAAGAAGTTCAACCATGCTTCGAAGATGAAACGCTCGTTCGATGAAAATCTATTTGAGCGCGAGTTTGGTGGGAAGGAGCTGCAGGATTTGGCAGCCAGTAAGCTCCACGATCTGTCCGAGCTGAGCATTACCGGAGAGATATCCCAGGAGCGCACCGATGACACGGAACAACCCGACGAAGAGAATGGCCTTTCGTTGATAGAGGGTGAAAATGTGCCCCAGGAGGAGCTGCCGCAACAGGACGCAACATCCCAGCTGATGGGATCTGGAGCCCTCAGTCAGCCAGTTAGTGGACGCAGTAACTATATAATTGGTATGGTTTCCAATCTCGAGCGCATCGACAAGATTAAAGAGGAGCGTCGCAAGCAACTGGCCCAGAAGTACGGCGATTTACTTAAATGGCACTCAAAAGCCGAGCTGAGCTCCTATGAAAGCAATTTCCAGGCTTCCCATTCGATGCGCGTCAAGTCCAAGTCGCGTGGAGACATGAATTCTCTCCAAATGGATATGGAATTGAATCTAAAGCAAGGCACACGTGAAGGCATCGGCTCCACTCCAAAAACACTGCGTAACCCAACCGATTATGGAGCACAATATGTGCGTGGCATCTCCGATGAGAAGAACCAAAATGATGATGCCAATGGGGACATTGTCAACCAGCAGTCAGCTGGCAGTGTCAAAGCAGCAGCCCAAAAATATGCGGCCAGCAATGAGTCAATCAATGCATCGTCCATCCAAGCGGATCCTGGCAAAGTTCAGCGTGAAATCGGACGCTTTCACACTTCACGTTACTCTGTGACTCATCCACCTACCACAGATTCTAATGCTAGTGTCAAGTAAGTATTTATTTCGATTAATTAATTAATCACTATCAATAGACGTAATTTATATGTACAATTAATAAATTTATATCTATAATAAATTTATTATTTTATATATAAATCGTTACTTGAGGCCTTTGGTCTTTTATCGTAAAGTGTTACTCGCCTTAACAGCCCATTAACAGAATTCTGTAACGGTTGTTACTGAGAACCGTCACAGACGACAAAAAAAAAAAAATTTAATTATATTTTTTTATTGCAGAAACCGAGAATTCTCATTCCGCGATGTGACTGCTATGTTCGAATCTCGTTCAAAAAAACAATAGACTAAGCCAATATAACATAATCCACTCCACTGCACACTCCACTCCATAGAAAAAGCATTTATTGAATTCATCCACAAACAGTCGATATCCGAAAATCTGATCATTCATCGCATCTACATTGGGGTCCATCCTTGAAGCTTCTCAGCCTGAGCCTTGAAGCTCCCCAGTCTGAGCCTTAAAGCTCCTCAGTCCATCCTTAAAGCTCCTCAGTCTGAGCTCTGAAGCTCCCCAGTTCATCCTCGAAGCTCCTCAGTCTGAGCCTTGAAGCTCCTCAGTCCATCCTTGAAGCTGCTCAGTCTAAGCTTGAAGCTCCTTAGTCCATCCTTGTAGCTCCTCAGTCTAAGCCTTAAAGCTCCCTAGTCTAGGCCTTGAAGCTCCCCACTTCATCCTTGATGCTCCTTAGTCTAAGCTTTGCAACTTTGGAAGTTCATTGCATTGCTCCAAACAGGATAATCTGACTGCTAGGATAAGAAAAGGATATATCCGAACAGATGTGGTAACCAGAGGACAAGTCCACCTGCAATATCAAAGAGCATCAAAACCTCACAAACAACTATTTGATTTTATATATATTTAAAAAAATATTCCAATTGTCCTTTATTACAAGGATATCGACTGTCACACGCATCCATTATTATTCAAATTTATAAAACTGCACCCTTCCGAAGCAAAAACTGCCAAATCCTTTTTTTATTGCCTGGAATTATCATTCTGGCCCGCAAAAGTAGCGAGTCCTAGGTGAGCTCCATTTAAGTCCCTGATCCTTAAACAATTTTTCAACAAGTGATACCGCAATCCAAACTAAAATCAACTCCCACGCAACTTTGCAAATTTCCTTGAATAATTTATAAATGAGTGCCAGAAATCACAAAAAAAAAAAAACAACAATAAGGATACAACTGCTTTCGGTATTTAAAAGGAGCCATACAAGTTCCGCTAGGGCTGAGGATTGCGTAACTATAAATGCAAGGATATCCGCTCATAATACGGCATATAAGTACTTGCGATATGTGTAAGCGGCTTAGGAATGCTTTGGCGTAACTTTTTATAAAGCTCTGGAAGTGGGAGATACGAGGAATACGGCGGATACGGCGGATATGGCGGATACGGGGGATATGGCGCAGATTCCGCAGATACGAGGCTTTAACCGTTATGCTTCTTATGTTTATGGCACGCATTACATGCAAGAAAAGCAAAATTGTTCGGAAAATTAAATCTTATTGTTTATTAAAGAGCCGCGAGAAGTTCCCCGGGGGATGGCGTCTCATGTGTCGCCATTTGCTGCCTCTGCCCCCCACCCCCTCTCCACCGTGCAGCTACGCTCAGATATTGAAGGAATGTGAGTGGGAGAGGGGTATAGGGATGGAGTTGGGGGATTTAATATGTAACTGGCCATTTGTGTGCCATAATACGGCGTACAGACAATACGGACAATAAAATATGCACCACAAGTGTAAATGAAATGTTAAAGGTGTGCGGAGGAGCAGCGCGAAGAGCAAAATTTGCATATTAAAAATTTAGCACATGCACTTTAGCTGTGAGATGAGGGCAGGAGTGGGTGGATAGAGGGGGGAGGAGTGGCTGAAGGAAAGACAGGAGGTCGGGCCGGCGTGTAGCCGGGGAGTGGAAGTCATAACGGCAATAAACGCGTGTAGTCAATGCTAATGTTGGCCATTACCATCGTGTGAAATTCATGATCTCATGCAAATCCACACAATCCGCATGCCACGCACACATCCGGCCGATAAAATTTGCAACTTTTGGTGACAAGCGATGGGAGATGATACCACAGAGCGGCGTACGGAGTTGCCTGGATTTTGGAGCCATCTGATGGCAACGGGCAAAGGGCGACGAGCAACACGCAGCCGGCAGCCGGCAACTGGCAACTGGCAACTGGCAACTGGCAACTGGAAACTGGCAACTGGCAACTGGCAACGTTTAAGCGGTAAAATGGCAAAACGCAGCCAGTGCCAGACGCCGCATGGAAGGTGTCATAAAAATCCTATTATGCACATTACAATATCAAAGGAACAGCCCAATGGATGCCACGGAATCCCATGAGGAAATACGTAACATGCGAATGCGGGCGGTGCGACGACCACGACCAACGGCTCAAAGGCCATAAGCAAGAAAGGGAGTAGATCATAAAGAGGGGGGCTTGGGGGGTGAATAGAAGCTGAATTGGATATGGGAATGGCTGTGGGAATGGCTATGGGAATGGGAATGGGAGTGAGAGGGGGAGTGGAAATGGTAACGGTTACAGCACCAGGCACAACCAGCAAAGGTGGTTTGCTGTGGTTTCACCTTCAGCCAGTGGGTGGGTTGCTCGCTGCGTTATGTTCATTGAGTACAAAGGACGAAATTGATTACAAATTACAATCTCATTTTATTGAACTATAAAGGAATCAATTAAAGTTATTCATAACTTATAAATAAATTAAATTAAATTTTAAATTAAGTCCAAAGGCTATGATTGAAATAAGAACCGGTAACTATCGATACTTATCGATAATTTGAATCTAGTTAGTTAGAGCTTCTAAAAAAATGTACTGATCTAAGAAATGCATGTACATATATAATATAATATATATGTATATAATATATATAAATATGCTACTTATCGATAACTTTCGATAAGTTCATCAATATATATTTATTAATCAATGCCATCAATCAATAAATCATATGTTCAATAATATGCAGAAAAATCTGCTTCGAAGTCAAGGACTGGCTAGTATATATACTAACTAGAAAATTCAATTTTATAGGAATGGGAAAAATTATCGATAACCGAAACTTTATTAGCTTGATATAAATTTATTTGCGTCTTAAAAATTGGAGGAATCTGACAGGCTAAAGATTTCATTTTTATGTCAATCGGGAAAAAAGTTTATATATATCTATCGATATTTACCCGATGTATATCTGATATATAAATAAATATATATATATATCTGATTAAAAAGGCAGCGCCTAAGTTGGAACTTGGAACAAGTTTAAATTCTGTCCGTGTGATAAACTCTTGGAATGACCCTCGGATGGCAGCCCCGTTTACAATGTCTTCTGACGGATACGCCATAATAAAATGAAGCAACCAGAAGATTTTTAATAAATTTGCCAGCAAATCAACCACTGCAGCCAGGAAGCCAGGAAGAAGGAACCGGAGCAGCGAGAAGGTGTCTTGGCTGCGGTGCCAGCACCGATGCCACCGATGGCAATAATGCCTGATGCCCGCTGGAGCAGCACCAGCAAGTCAAGCATAAGCGCAAACAGAAGCCGATGCCTTATGCCTGATGCCAATGGCAATGGCAGTGGCAGTGGCAGTGGCAGTGGCAGAGGCGGTGGGAGTGGCAGTGGCAGTGGCAGTGGCAGTGGTTAGGCCGAAACATCAGCAACAACACCCAAAGCGACATAAATTATGACAAAATATGAACCATTGACGCTGGAAGGACCAGGGGGAGGCTTACTTCCGTTTGATACGCGGCGCCTGTATGTTTCCTGCTGATGGGGTGGACACATGAACGTACCACGCCAGGGACATGCTGATGCGTATACAAGGGGGAGACGATGGCTGGGTGTGTGGGTGTGTGGGTGTGCGGGGCGGTGGTGCGTATTTTATGCTTTGGGTGCCGAGAAAAAGTGGCAAAACATAAAAGCGAGCAGCATGAAGCGCATAATAAGCAAATTATAGAACGTTTAGAAAGGACAAAACCCGCCAACGTCCTGACGTCGACGACCCCCAAAAGTTCAAGGCAAACATTGTCAGATCCGTAGACGTTCCGTCATTATGGCCAGAAGGTAACTGCCTTTGGTTCGGGCAATGCAAATTTACATTTATTTAAGCAACAGCAACAGCAGCCGGATGCCTCTCCGAGCTGGAATCCTGGCAAGATGATGTCGATTGTGGGCATAGCGGGGCATGGTGGGGCGTGGGGGGGAGCACACAATAAATTGTTTCTATTACTTACATCTACAATGGCAATGAAGCGGTAAACACACAAATTTTATAACCAAACTCGAAACTCAAACTCAAACGCAATTTTCAAATTACAGTCCACAGTCTAAAGTTCAATTATTTAAGAATCGACGCGCTTCTCCGCCAGGGAAAGCATCTCCCAGGTGAACGCATCTTAAGGTTTTATGTCAAAGTGTTTCCGTTTCCCAAAGCATAAATGAAGCTCAAGCCTGAGATATAATTAATCTCGGAATTTCTGAGTGGAGCTTCATCCTCACAGGAAATTCACATATAATTAATTTTTTAAAATAAATAAAGAAAAATATCGTTGGGTTTTTTTTAATTTAAATCAAAGGAAAACCCACAGTCATCTATTTAATTTAATCCAAAGTCGATGCGTTCTTCTGGCTGTAAAAATAAAAAAATATAAAAAATATAAAAATTATTACTTTTATTATAATCGCACGTTTTTATGTGGACAGAGGTGATCGCTAGTATGAGCTATAATAAATATATATATAATATATATACTATATACATATATCATTTATTATTATATATAAAAACCTTTAAAAACACTTAAGGAAGACAAAAACAAAACACGTTCCACGAAAAATGTTAATGTGATTTGAAAGTAAAAGGGTTCAGGGTCCTTGCTGACCAATGGTATTCGTACTCCTGGCCAGCTGAGTTTTCAACAATAAAACACTCTGCAGTCAATATTTGATAGGGTATATAGCTTAATTTAATTAAGCTTAAACTTATAGGATTTAATTTAATTTAAATTTTAATTGTTTAATTTAATTTAATTTTTTTTAATTCAATTTGATTTAAATTAATTTAATTAAAATTTATTTAATTGAAATTAATTTAAATTGATTACATTTAATTTATTTTTAATTTAATTTAATTTATTTTATTTTTATTTTAATTTGATCGATTTAATTGAATTTAATTTAAATTGATTAAATTAAATTTTTATTGTTAATTTAATTTAATTTATTTTATTTTTAATTTAATTTAATTTATTTAATTTAGCTAAAATTCATTGGGTTTAATTTAATATTTGATTAATTTATTTTGAAGTGTTTAAATATAAAATGATTAAATTTCAATTTTTATAAATATAATTAATTTTTTTTTAAATTTTAATTTAAATATAAAATGATAAAATTTCAATTTATTTACTTTAAGAAAATATAATTTATTTTTTTCTCAATTGTTATTATTTAAGCCTAGTTTAATTAATTTCTTTTTATTTAAATTTAAATTTTAATATTATAATTTTTAAATGTAAATTTAAGAGTAAAAATAGTCCTCAAATTTAGAATCACAAACCACCACAGGAGTTTCTGGTTTTCCTGTGATTTAAAATTAAGGGGTATTTGGCAGTCGAGGATGGCCCTCATCAGGATTCTATTAATTTGAGTCTTTGTTGTAGAGCTGCATATAAATTTATACAGCATCGCATCGATGGGATCTCTAGGATGTATAATAAATTGAAAAGAATCCCTTAAAAATGGTATAAAATTTTTTACGATATATGGATATGTCCTTGCATACATGCTCCTTGGCCCCCAGTTACCTTTAACCTCAGTTCCACTTTCCAATATCTCATCGAAGTGCATGTGCCCCGAATACTAAACACGTTCGGTTGGGCCTGTGATTCCACAAGGCAAGATTTATACTTGCCAATGGGCAAGTGGCATTTCAAGGACCTCAATGAAACGAACGTGCAGCTCGAAAGGTGGGTGGTGGTTGGGTGAGCCTAAGTGACCAACACCAGCCACCAGCCAGTTTACCCAAGGGTGTCGTAATTCTCGAGATATGAATGTAAAACAATTTTTGCTTTTCGAAACTGTCGAATGTGCGTTACTTTTTAATTTGTTACTCTCTTTGGAGACGGCGAAGGCAATCGATATCTGTAGCAGGGTGCAAGTGTAAAGGACATGCGTATATGTATATTGTATATGTATGGAAGCTGCATGCCACATTCCATATGCTAATGTCTCTTCTACTGTAAAACAAATTGTTTTGCTATCGGGCGCATGAATCAAATATGAAAAAAGAAAAAAGAAAAAAAAAAAAACAATTACCAAAAGGAGCTCGGAGAAGGGCTCTAGGAATTCCTCAAGTCGGTCACGTGACCTAAAAATCACAATAAATCCGTTAAAACTCCACGGAAATACTTTTACCTTCATTTGAGGCGGCAGCAAATTTCAATAAACATCAGAGCGTCGAAAGAAACGCCAAAAAAAAGGACATGGAAGCTGAGGCTAAGACTGAGGCTGTTGCGACCGCTTTAACCCACACCCACGCCCCGAACCTGAACCTGAACCCACCACCCCCACTTCAACCCCGGTCCATCCCATGTATAAGGCCGCCGCCTGCCCTGGCACATTATTAACTTGTCATACAAAGATAAAAATTTATCAGCGGAGATGCGTGCGCCGTGTTACTTCACAGCTGGAGATCAACATGAACGTCGACAACATTCCCGCTCTTCCCCGTCCCCCGTCCCCCATCCCCTTTGACTCTCCTCTCACTCGTGCAATGTAAAACCCATTCCTGGGCCGACCAAACCCTTCGCAGTGAAACATTTACCTCAATTCACATCCGCCATTTGATGGTCGACACAGACGACGGACTCCGGGCTTCTGCGTTCAGTGTTCCAGGCTCTAAACTCTCCGGTCTCTGGTCTCTGGGCTCTGGGCTCTGGGTTCTTGGCTCGGGGTTTCTCGGCGAAAAGATGAAAAATTACTATAAAACGTTTTGTGGCATTTTAATGTCCACAAACCTCGTGTTCGCAGCCTTATGAAAAATTCAAAGGAAAAACAAAAGCCAAAATATTACGGACATTGTCATCCCCGGATATTATTAGATGCTAGCTGGGGGGCTGGAGGAGGCGGAGCGATCATACACATTATTCTGCGTTCTGTTATCCTTGCAAATTCAACGATGATTTTAAGTTTCTCAATTGCTCAGTGTCAATCCTCGAATATCGAGAATTCGATCAACAAAGGATGCACTCAGCTTGTCCAGATTTATAGGATATATATCAGGATATATTCCGGACTTAAAAACGGATTTATACCCTAGAAATTTCTGTAGGGAAAGTTAATTATTTATCAAACTAGGAACTACTTTGGAAAGGATAAAATTTCAGTTGCAGCTGAGAAGAGTTGTCAATGGAAATAAGTATGCAGCGAGTGCCAGATGCACACTTATACATATATGTACATATACACATGCATATGCATATATATATTTATATATATACGTATACTTGTACACATATACTTATACTTATTCATATACTTGTACCTATACTTATGCATATACTTATACATATTCTTATACCTACACATATGCTTGTCCATATATGTATACAGATGCCTGCACATATACATATACATATGTATACACATATATTCATATACTTACATTTATACACATGCATACACCAGTGCACATAGATATGCATATACCTGCACATTTACATATACATATACACATATATGTTGTAAAAATAAATGTAAAATACTTATAGTTATACTTATACATATACTTATACATATGTATATGCTTATATATGTTTATATATATACGTATACTTGAACACATATATATACTCATACTTATTCATATACTTGTACCTATACTTATGCATATACTTCTACATATTCTTATACTTATACATATATGTATACAGATGCCTGCACATATACATATACATATGTACATAGGCACACATGTATACACATATATTCATATACTTACATATATACACATGCATACACCAGTGCATATAGATATGCATTTACCTGCACATTTACATATACATATACACATATATATTGATATACTTATACTTATACTTATACTTATACTTATACTTATACTTATACATATTCTTATACTTATAAGTATATTTATGCATATATGTATATATATACCTGCACATATATGTACATATACATAGGAAAGTATGTATACATATATACATTCATATACCAGTACACCAGCACACATTGATATGCATATACCTGCACATATACATATACATTCACACATACACACATACATATATACATATCTTTATACATATATACGTTTTATATATAAGGACATAGATGCATTACATAGACACAGCAGATACCTTCATTCTAACCTCAGTCTACACCTTCCCACACACAAGCCACACACCAATACACACGCATATGCACAAACACAGGAGCTAATAAATCACGTCTGCTCGTTGTCCTTTATTGTTTTTGGTATTCGGTATTTGGTATTTGGTATTTGGTTTTTGTTTTTGCATTACAATTACCAATGTCCTGGCAGTAGTCAGTCAATTGCGGCGAATGAGCAGGAAGTTGGCCGTTGAAATGGTCAAGAGGTCGCGTACCACTTGGCCAAACTTTACCAAATCTTCACTCCTGCACTCCTGCACTCCTGCCCTTCTCTCTGCCCTGTCCCTCCTCCACTTATGTACCCCGAGCAGCAAACCTTCATTGATATGGACAACGGCAGCTTTGGACGCCTATCGGCCAAGAGCTAAAATCAGGCATTATTCATTAGTTGCCGCCAGTCCAATAATTTTCTAGATAAACACACAAGTGTTGTCAATGCGTGTGCGTGTGTGTGTGCATGTGAGTGTGAACAGTTAAAGAGCAAGATGCCTGCTACATTTTGATTGAACTCATTGGAGGCGCTTGGATTGTTGCCAGTTTCTTGGTTAATTGACAGCCACAGTTTTATCTGTGGGAAAACTAATTTCATAGGCGTACTGTCCAGTCCGTGTGTGCGTGTGTGTGTGTGTGTGTGGGCGTGTATGAGTGGCAGCACATTGGCACATATGTGCTGTCCCGCATGTGTGTGTGTGAGTGTGTGGGTGTGTGTGTTCGCTGTTAAAAGTGCGTTCATTGCCGGCGCTTGTTGTGCCTTCGCCTCTGTTTCTATGCCTGCGCTTGCTGATAAGCATTTCATGTCACATCCTTAAGGGCTTCACTACACAGACATCAGAGTTCACATGCTGCACACCATCATCACTCCCACTCCCACTCCTACTTCTCCTCCGCACACACTTAGTCACCCTCAACCGTTGGCCCCCTTGGCCCCTGTCATCGTTACTGTCACCGTCAGCCAGCGCTTAAGATTGCTTTCAACGTCCTTAATTGCTTTTTTTTGTGCGAGTGTGTGCATGTGTGTGTGTGTATATATATATATAAATATATATGTATGTATGTGTATGTGTTTGGCTGTGCATTTGTGTGTGTGTGTGTGCGAGCTGCCATCCTTTTGATGTGTGCGAAACGAGGCGCGTCGAGCTTTTGTCAGCATGAACATGGCATGCACATGGAAGGACTCGAAGCTTGGACATAGAAATCCAGGACGTGTCTCATTGTGCGTCGTCGAAGGTTGTGCGTCGTACGTTCTGCGTGGTCCCATTTTCGCAGGAAGCGTTATTTCAATTTCCGCCTTTTCCGCTCCCCGCTCCCCCCTCCCCCCTTCGCTACCTACCACTCGCCTATCCAAACCCCTCCCCTCGCTCGCCTCCCCCAAATGGCCAGACACGCCATTATTGTTTGACGTGTCAGTGTTAATGAGTCATTGTCCATTAAGTTTGCTCATTTCAAACGGGCAATTAAATTCGACTTTATTGCACTTTGCCATTCACCAAAAATCGAAACCGAAACGAACTCCGAAACTGAAGCTGAAGCAGGAGCTGAAGCTGAAGCAGGAGCTGAAGCTGGAGCTGAAACTGAGACCCTGACGTAAACCCAAATTCAAACCCAAAACGGACTTCAAAGCTGGACACACCGATGGACACTGCGTTGACCATTGAAACCGCATCGAATCTTTGGGTCAGTGAACAACACACATAGGCGCACATTTACCCACACACTCACACACACTCACACACACCCACACACAATACACACCTCTCAGACTGTGGGAATGGAACTCCGAGCGTCTCGGCTAAGTAGAGCAATAAATCAGCATCTGCGTACAACTAAATTAAAGGACCTCCCCAAACTCCTGCCTTTATATTCCCTGTAAACACTGCAAACTCCTCTGTTACGAAACTTAAGGATAATTTTGATAGTTTAAATAATAAATTAATTAGTCTATAAAAATAATTACTGCATTTTACTTTTATATATTTTTATTACAATAACCAAAGGACATCAAAAATGCGGAAATGCGATCCAAATGGTCCTTGCTCATCTTCGATATTTGCACTAATTAAAAAAAATCCCTAGTAAACAAAGTTTTAAATTAAATTTATTAATTATTTAAAATTAATAACAATTATATTAAATTAATTAAATTAAATTAATAAAAAATTAAAATTAATTAAATTAATATTTACAAAATTCATTTGTATTTTTAAAATTTATGTTTATGTATATTAATAATCACTTTAATAATAAATTTAAAATATATATTTTATATAAAATTTTAAATATTTTTTTAAGTTTTATAAACCGAAATGTGTGTCTGGACTACTAATTGTCCTTTCTAGGGAGATTGCACTATATCTTATTTATTATTATTATTTCTTAAAACTTAAAAAATATCTGATAAAAATGTGGATTCAAATTTTATTCTAATTATTTATTTATTTTTAATTAATGAACAAGTTCGTAACTTTAGCTTTCGGTATCCCCAAAAAAATAAATATTATTATTAAATATTAAATAATTTTAAACATAATTTTATAAATAAAAAAGCATGCTTTTTCTCGGACTTTATTAATATATTAAATTAATATGATGTATACACAAAAAATAATAAACAATATAATAATTTAAAAAATAAAATGAAATAAAATATAAAATATTTTATATAAACCATATAAAGATAAAAGCTAATTTAAATATTTAAGTTTAATTAGTAAAAAAAAATAAATAAATAAAATAAATTTAAAAAAAAAAATTATAAAACAAATGACGTCATTAAAGAAATAAAAAATATATAGTATAAATTAAAGAAATAAGATAAATATAAAAAGTATTTTATTTAAATAAATGAAATAAAAAATAAATGGAATATATTTTCTATGATAAATCATCCTTCGGCTAGATTCTCTATAAACCCTTACTCATTACCTAAAGAGACTTGTTAAATCAGAAAACATTAATGGATTAAAAAATAATAAAATATCTAATTTACAATAATTTATTTGGTAAGCACAGAAAAAAAAATTTAACAAATAATTACGAATATTTTTGTTGTACTTCCAAATTTATTTTATTATTATTATTTGATTTCTTTTAAATAATACAAAACATGTTAACTATGGAAAACAATAGCCAAAGTAACAATGTTAATATATTTATTTTTTTTTATACAATATAAATAAATTTTTTTATATTTTTAGAAGGAAAAATAATATTTATTTCAAAATAAATTCCAATGGAAATTCGAATTCCATTGAGAAGTCAACAAATAGAATTTGGGATCGCATTTAATATTAAAACATAATATGAGTTACTATCTTTAATTTTGGGTAGTTATTCCAACTATGGTCATTTCCCTTTCGCATCTAACGGTACTTCGCTCTATGAATAAGAGAAGAGATTGTAATGAATGCAACTTGCAATACTTTTGCTTTGTCAAGGATTCCCAGTGGAAATCCCAGTGGAAAGTCTCGGGGTAGTCCGGAGCATGTCACTTGTCAGGGCAATATAACATAAGATATATGTAGATCTAC
The DNA here is from genome assembly GCA_035044505.1 of Zaprionus lineosus. NCBI lineage: Eukaryota > Metazoa > Arthropoda > Insecta > Diptera > Drosophilidae > Zaprionus > Zaprionus lineosus. The sequence continues at coordinate 18,342 of JAWNNX010000012.1, forward strand.
CAATGTGTGTGTGTGTGTGTGTGTGTGTCAGTGTTTGGTGCCATAAATCAGTTGCAACGGGTAGCCAAATATGAAACATGGCAACATAAATAATTAACAAACTTGGCTCAAATGATAAATTTTTTCGCAAACAAAGACGAAAGAGATAAGTTCGTTTAATATTTATGACAAGAGAGCAGCGTTCCATACACTCGATGGTATAGGAAGGCCTACTCCCCCACTCCCCCACTCCCCCAGTCCTCCCACTCCCATCATAAACTATATACACTCTATACATATTCAGAATGCCCTTGGCACTTGACACCAGAGGCGAGTTGCTTCAATCGTCAATAAGGAAAAGCGGGAGGAAGGAAGATGAAAAGGGGGCGGTTGCGGGAGTGGGGCGATAGTGGCAAAGGAGGGGCAGTGAGGCTATGGAGAATTGGGAGGATGAGGAGGTCAGTGCTTGTAGTGCTCTAATCAGAGCCAGAGGGGTGTTTGCCACTCGTTTGGCCTATTGTCAGTGATTTACGAGCTCCCCAATCATTCGGGACAACGGGGACAATAGGACAATAGATCAAGGGCGGGGATAAAACCGAGAACGAGGACGAAGAAGAAAACGAGGGTGAGGGTGAGGGTAAGGGTGAGGATGAGGGACAGAGATATTCCATATACCATCATAATTCGTCATTGCATTTGATTTTATTTCGGCGTTATTCATTTGAATTATTTATTTATCCTATTATTCGCACTGGGACCATTCCCCCTGGACATCCACGCCGATGTGCGATATATGTGAGCCACGCCTTATTTACCTACCAATACACAATCCCCCCCTGCCCTTCACACCGCGGCCAACGTGTGCCCCCTCCACTGCCATGTCATACGCACTTTTGACAATATTGCGACTGGCAGCCCGCCCTCCATTCGCACACATGTACAACGGTAATGTGTTTGTCCATATGTCCATTTGCGTGTCCCATGACCATGTCCATTTCCATGCCTATGTCCATGTCCATGTCCATGTCCATGTCGATATCCATGTCCGGGCTTGCTGGTATGCCAAGCGCAAATCAATAATGTGGTCTGTATAAAGATTTATAGGTTTTGCGTTAGACCAAACCCCCGCACACACACCCTACCCATACACCCCCAAACACACACACACACACACACACACACACTCCCATCTACTCCTTAACACTCCACATGTACATGCAACAACTACAGTAGCGGCAAAAACGGTCGCCGGTCAGCGAGGAACAGGCAGGATGGGTAAGGGGAAGGAGGATGGGGAGGGGGAGGGGGGAAGAGGCCGGGGGTAATTTAAAAGTCAAACGAATCAATATAAACCCCGATCTTAGCTGCGTCTCAATAAGTGTATGTACAGTGCGACCTCAATAAAGTTGCAAATTTTTGGATATTTTTTATTATTATAAATTTTTAAATTAATTAATTAATAAATAAGAAGGAGATTCACTTATTTTTATATTCAACTTGAATGAAATAAATGAATGAATGAATATTTTAATAAATTTGGAGGTCGCTGAGACTTTGTTTCTAGCAACAAAAAATATTTAATCACTTAGTATTTTAATTAATATAAACGAATACATATACAGACACACATACACACACACACACTTATCTGAGCTCAGCTTTACTTCATTTTAGCCTGAAGCCTGTGTGTATTTAAATTCTTTTATACACATAATTGATTAAAAAATTTAAAAAAATATATATATTAAATTTACAACATTTTATTTAATTTAATTTAGTATATTTAATTCATTTCCGTATATAATAAATCAATAAATAAATAACATTTTAAATTAAAATTTAATTTTATATATTTTATTTTTTTTTATATATAATAAATTAAAAAATAAAAAAAATTTTAATTTAAAATTTAATTGTATATATTTTATTGTTTTCTAATTATAATAAATAAATAATATTTAAGATTTAAATAATGAATATTTAATTTCATTTAATTTAATTTAATTTAATATGTTAAATTCTCTTGTATAAGGAATATTTAAAATTTTAATATTAAATATTTAATTTAATTTTTTTTTAAATTTATTTATATATATTTATATAATTTTATTAAATATATATTTTAATATATTTATTTTTATATATTTAATTAATTACTAAACATACATTTTTTAACATAACATTTTAAGGTTCGTGTTTTTAATCTACTTTCAGGATATTCCCCCCTCTGTTATTCCTAGTTGTTGTATCCTGTCCTATCCATCTTAACCATAAAAGGATTATTCGTGAGTAAAACATATCAATGGAGCTCGATATATATTCATATATATTCATATATATATTCATATATATATATTCATATATATGTACACATTTTAAATATCCTTTGTTTCTACAAATCAGATCCTCTTAAAGATATTTGTATGTGTAATGCTTACATGTTTATAGGACGGACTCGAATCTATTCAAAGGATGCACAGAACTCGAAAGACTCGTTAAATCTGCCGGGGGACTTCCCATTGTTTGGCTAATTATGGAACGTGAAAATTTGATGTTTGTGTGCATGTATGTGTGTATGTGTGTATGTGGGGTATGCTGTGTGTGTGTGGGCGTGTAGGTGTGTACCATTCACTGTTTACAGCTGGCAAATAAATTTGCGGTGATTTGTAGAGTTGTGATAGGAAAGCGCATTAAACTTACTGCAACCCACATAAATATAACTAGAGAGCATTTAACTACTCAGCGATGGGAATGGGTGGAGGGGGTAGGGGGGAGGGGGGAGGGCGCAAAGGACATATGTATGTACGGGCAGCTATTTAATGTATGTCCTTTCGGTTGAGCTATCGCTTGCGTAACAACGGCATCGGCAATGAACGCCAAATCGGTGGCAACCGCCAATGAGGTCTAGGTAAGTCGAGGGGCGGACATTCCGCCCACAAGGCCATAAAAAAAACTTCATTTATTCGCAGAGAAATAAATCTTTTAATGCACATCGGAGAGTCGTTATACGGGCATTGTTTTCTCATTTGCCACAACACCTCCCACGGAAAGGGGGCATTGTGTGTGTTGGAGGACGAAGGGTGGGGCGGGGTGCGTGGAATGGGAAGTGGAAGTGGAGCGGACGGTGCTGAGGGGGGGCGGTAGGAAAGTGAAGCACACATACACATGCCGTGCCTGGCGTCCATTGCATGGATCCCAAGGCGTAAGGACACTTTTGCACAAACACCAAGCTCCACAGCAAATGAACTTCGAATGGATCCTGAATCCCATGTATTTCAATGATTCTAATTATGGAGCCGCCCCCATCGCAAAACTTTCTTAAGTATCACGTGCATCATTGTTATTGTTTTCCTTCTGGGCTTCTGGCTGCCAGTGCGGAGCAGAGCGGAGCGGAGCCAGCAAATTGCCTGGCCTGGCCTGGCCTGGCCTTGCCCTGCCCTGCCTGTATGGTCCTCCATCATGTCCTGGGCATATGCACGTATATCCAGACGGAGCGGTTGGAGGAGTGGGCGGTACGCTCATTAGGTTTCCTGTCCAAGGAGCACTCGTGACCCATGCAAAATGTCCCACAAGGACAGGCATTTTGTCGCGTTTCCTCCTGTTCACGTTTATGTCCTTTGTGTTTATGTCCGCACTTCGAAGCGTATGTGTTTCGGTGTGTATGTGTGCGCCTGTGTGTGCGAATGTGTGCGAATGTGTGCAGATGCCTGTGTGTGTGCGTGTGTGCGTCCGCCGGTGACCTGCGAAAATGTCTATGTCAAGTTGTGAGTAATAATGCGGAAATGCCAAAAGAAAAGGACAACCAAAATAGCCTCGTAAATAGTCAAGCACCAATAAACAGGCTTTCGGGCCAAGGCCGAACGGGGAATACTCTAACTTTTGCAGAAGGCAGAAGGATAAAGAATGTTCAAAAGTTTTATAGCTTTCAGCTTTAATTTGTTTTCATTTTTAGATAATTTATTTTTTTTTTTTTTGGTGCAACACAAAACCAAATTCAAATTCTGAAAAGGAATCTTAAGGAATCTTAAGGAATCAAAGGAATCAAAGCAAATCCTAAGGAGCAAAAGGAAAGCTCCTCAAGGAAGCAAAAAAAAACTCTGCATTATTTAAACTGTGAACATTAATTCACCCTTAGTCATGCATTCTTTTATTATACTAATTAAGTAAATAAATTAATTAATAATTAATTGAATTAATTAATTAATTAATTAAAAAAATAATTAAATATTTTTTCTAATTTATATTTTCTGTTCTTTTCTTCAAGGCTCCAAAGACACACAATTGAAATGGCCTTGGCTTTGATTGTATCGATTTGCAGGATACTCCTCATGTATTCATCCTGTGGAATGTGATGTCTGGTGTCTGATATCCACTGACATGTGTCACAAACTGTATGACATATGCGATGACATCCTTTTATTTGCACTGACAAATGTGGTCAAAGACAAAGACACATTAATTAGCCGTACGTGTCCATGCATTACACAAGTATTCGTTCTTGTCCTTCTGGTGAGTGTGTGGATGGAGGGCAAGTGTGTGCATGTGTGTGTGCGTGTGTGTGTGTGTGTGTGATAGAGAGTCTGCTTGGTGTTGGCTGGCAGTTTGTCAAGTCAAACTGAATATAGGATAATAGCTCTTGCTTTGCCTTAGATAAATGTGCCCATGGACCACGTACATAAGCACATAATTACGAATCTCTTTTGTTTTTCCTTTTGTTTTGCCCACACCCCTCCCTCCCTCCCCACCCTCTTCCTCGCTTCTATTTACTTGTGCTCCGTTTTTATTTGCTCTTTTGCAGAAGCAGCGGGAAAGTTAAATTCCAGAAATCGCAAACTTTACTTTATCACAAACAAAAATAATGGAATTGTGTAATTAACGAGGCTCTGGGGTAAAGACTTGATGAAATGCCGGATCCTGTTTTGCGTTGCCAGGATAACTTGGCAAACTTATTGGCGAGTAAAAGTTGTCGCCTTTGTTTTGCAGTTAACGCAGTCAAATGGGGGGAAAGGAGGGGCGAAGGCTACAAGAGACGAGAGGCACTGCGGCAGAGGATGTGGCAGGAATCGCTGCTGATTTTTCCAACAACTTTTTGACACTTGACCATCGGATCAACCCAAAAGTGAAGGTAAATCAATCGAATTCACCGTTATATGTCATTGCTTTACTTTGTATCCTGATTATCCTGATGATCTCCGGTCACACCTATTTAAATACACTCTGAGTGCCCTTCATTAATCAATCGGTTCCTTGATGAACAGGATTATCGCCCAAGATTGCTGATCAGGAGCAGGACTCTATACACAATATAAGAAATTTAATTTTTCATCGGAATATTTATATTTTTATTCTTATAATTAATTCTATAATTAAATCATTTAATTAATAATTATAATTATATAATTATTAGCTCTTAATTAATTTAATTACCAAATCATTAATTATAAAACTTAAATAAAATCTTTCAAGAATTATATAGATGGAGAAGGACCTGTACTATCTTCGTGTCAAAGGACATCGTGATGGTCCTTAAATTGGAGAAGATACAGCCGACTAAGTGCTGAATTAAGGCCTAAATTCTGATTTGGGAAAGATTTGTTGCATACTTTTGAGAGTGGCGTCAATGTCCTTTGGTCAGTTAAAAGTCCTTGATAAAAAGATCCTTTGGCAAAGTAATTGTCCTTGTTGGTATTTCTATATTAAATATGCCAGGCTCCGATATGATAGAACTGAAATATTAACACATTTCAATAGAAATATCTTGAGTCCTGCAAGGACCTTCATCTCTGACAGAAGTTTGATTTATGCGCAAAGACCTCAACTACCACCACGTCAAAGGACATAACGATAGTCCTTAAATTAAAGGAGATACAACCGGATTAGTGCTGAGTTTAAGACCTAAATTCTGATAATACTGATTTGGGAGAGACTTGATGCATACTTTTGAGAGCGACGTGAATGTCCTTTGGCCGGTTGAAAGTCCTTCATGTGAAGGTCCTTTGATTGAGTAATTGTCCTTGATGGTACTCCTGTATTAAGCATGCCAGAGTCCGATATGGAAGGACTAAGATATTAACACTTTTAAACAGAAAATATCTCAAGTCCTGTAAGGACTTCGATCCTGACAGAAGTCATCAGAATGCGCAAGGACCTAAGCTACCTCCGTGTCAAAGGACATAACGATAGTCCTTAAATTGAAGGAGATACAGCCGATTTAAGTTTACTAGTAGAGGCGCTGCCCGGAAAGCTACTGGCCGTTGCGATAGCTGAAAATTCATCGCCGATAGTTGAAAATTCGAAAATTCAAATTTTTAACGGCCGCGCAAAATTATGCGGACCCCTGCTAAGCATTTCTGTTGGCCTGGTACTTCAGAATTTTCTGGCACCGATTTTGGGCAGTTTTGAGCCGCCCCGAGAAATTTTAGTTGAGTATTGGAGAACGATGTGAAAGTACTTTGGCCTGTCAAAGTCTATGATGTGAAAGTCCTTTGGCTAAGTAAATGTCCTTATTGGAACAGCTAGATTACAAGCTTTAATGTGAAGGTCCTTTAGGTAAGTAATGGTCCTTGTTTGTGCTGCTATATCAAAAATGCCAGGCTTCGATTTGATAAATCTGAGATATTAACACTTTTCTATCGAGATATCTCCAGTCTTGTAAGGACTTTTGTCCTGGGAAAAGTAACATTTATGTGGAAGGACCTCTACTACCTCCATGCCAAAGGACATTGCGATAGTCTTTTATTTGGAGGAGATACAGCCGATATGGAGCTGAATTTGAAGCCTTAAATCTGATTCGGGCGATATATGTTGCATATTTTTGAGAGCGACGTGAATGTCCTTTGTCAAGTTGAAAGTCCTTCATGTGAATGTCCTTTGGGTGAGTAATAGTCCTTGTTTGCATTGCTATATCAAAAATGCCAGGCTTCGTGTTGATAAAACTGAGGTATTAACACATTTCTATTGAGATATCTCGAGTCCTGTAAGGACCTTCGTCCTGGGAAAAGTAACATGTATGTGGAAGGACCTCTACTGCCTTCATGCCTAAGGACATTGCGAAAGTCTTTGATTTGGAGGAGATACAGCCGATATGGAGCTGAATTTGAAGCCTTAAATCTGATTCGGGCGATATATGTTGCATATTTTTGAGAGCGACGTAAATGTCCTTTGGCAAGTTAAAAGTCCTTCATGTGAAGGTCCTTTGGGTGAGCAATTGTCCTTGATGGTACTCCTGTATTAAGCATGCCAGACTTCGATATGATAGAACTGAAATATTAACAATTTTAAATGGAAAATATCTCAAGTCCTGTAAGGACTTTGATCCTGGCAGAAGTCACATTAATGCGCAAGGACCTCAACTACCATCGTGTCAAAGGACATAACGATAGTCTTCAAATTAAAGGAGATACAGCCGATTTATGTTTACTAGTAGAGGCGCTGCCCGAAAAGCTACTGGCCGTTGCGATAGCTGAAAATTCATCGCCGATAGTTGAAAATTCGAAAATTCAAATTTTTAACGGCCGCGCAAAATTATGCGGACCCCTGCTAAGC
>JAWNNX010000013.1:0-22372 GCA_035044505.1 Zaprionus lineosus
CTGTCCGCAGGACAATAATTAAATTATATGGGATGCATTAACATTCGAATAATTTGTATTAGTAGTGAGAAGGTGAGCTTATTTCCATGGAAGGTCGAGTGGGTGGGTCCTCTGTAATCTTCTGGAGGACCTGCTGTTGTCCAGAAGCTTTAGGGTCATGTTATTGAAGTGCTCATGTAGCCTTTTAATGTATTTATTGCTTCTTTTGGCAATTAAATCGTTCACCCAAGGGCTTGCTTTCTCTTAATCAAGATGTGGTATCTCCATGTGAGGCGGCGGTCTAAAATCATGCCAGGGTATTTGGGAGTCGAGCATCTGGGAATGACTGCGCCGTCCCGATGGACAGGTGCGCAGTAGCCAGGTCTTAAAGAGAAGGTAGAATGCGTGGATTTTTCTGGATCGACGACTAGGTTTCACCTTGACAGCCATGAGTTTAGTAGGTCAAGTTGCCTTTTCATAGTTTAGAGGCCTCACAAGGAGAGCTGGCAAAAGTTAGGAAAGCAGTGTCATCTGCGTAGGTAGCGGTGAGCAATCGATCATCTGGGAGGAGTGGCATATCTGCTGCATAGATGGAGTAGAGTACGGGCTCGAGCACACTTCCTTGGGGGACTACAGCTCTAATTGATCTGTCCAAAGAATTGGCTTCTCCACACCTGACATAGAAGAATCTATCCTCCAAGTAGGATTTCAGCAGCGCGAAGAATGCATCGGGCAGGATACACTTTAGTTTTAGAAAAAGGCCAGCGTGCCAGACTCTATCAAACGCTTGTTTGATATCAAGCATTACTGCACTGCAGTAGAGCTTCTCCTCGAAGACCTTTAGAATCCCATCGATTATTCGGTGGCATTGCTCAGGAGTGCCGTGAAAACGCCTGAAGCCAAACTGGTGGTCATGGATTCACCTAGCCTCCTCCATTACTGGCAATACTCTGCTCAGAAATACTTTTTCGAATATTTTGGAGAGTATCGGCAGTAAGCTGATTGGACGATAAGAGGCGAGATTGCTTCGGGTTTTCCTGATTTATGGATCAGTACAATTTCAGCACGTTTTCAGGTCTTCGGAAAGCGGCCGACTTGTCTGTTGAATATTTTTGCGAGCAGTTGTGAGCACTGGGCCGGAAGCATCTTTATTGATGTCGCGTCAATCCCATTGTGTCCTGGAGATTTGCTTGACTTGATGGCTGCAATTACCTCCTCTATTTCTTCTGCTAATGTTGGAGGAATGGGCTGGCTGCGAGTGCTGGGCACGTTGAGGAGTCTGAGAGTTTCCGATCTCTCATCACCGAAGCAGCACTTGAACGGGGTGAAGGTGTCATATAAACGCTCAGCAAAGGTTTCAGCTCTATCATTTTCACTCCGACACCAGAAACCGTTTGCATCCTTGACCAGAGCTGGTCTCTTGACTGGCCTCTGGATATGACGGGTGACTTGCCAGAGGTTGTGCTGGAGATCTCCGGGTTTAAGGTTCATAAGGAAATAATCCAGGGATCTTTTCCTTAATTCAGCCAGGATTGACTTTAGGTTTTTGGTTTTGGAGTTTTGTCCCTAAGGTGGCGAGAATTAAACCATACACACCTGAGCCTGCGCTTTTCGTTGACGAGAGTAGATATTTCGGCATTTCATAAATGAAGGTCACGAGTGGGAACTCTGGGTGAGGTGTTGACCCTGGGCGAGGCAAAATTAGCAGCTTCGATTATGCAGGTTGTAAGACACTCGATGGAGCGATCGATGTCTTCCAGAGTGTTAAGAGGAGGGGAAGGATTGACATTGTCAACCAGAGATTGTTGGTATTTGGCCGGATCCGTATTTTTCCTCCAAAGTCTTCTTCGGGGAATTGTCCTAGCAGCTGGCACGTCGAAGTAGAGTGTGACTGCGCTGTGAACGGATATCAGGTCAAGAGAGGATCGGCAGACAATTTTAGTTGGGTCAATCCCACTTGAGATGGCAAAGTCCAAAAGGTCCGGACGTTTGCTTGGATCCGTAGGCCAGTAGGTGGGCTCTCCTGAGGAGTGGCAGCTAAGTTTATTTAGCTGAATGAACTTGAAAACGCTCTCCTTTTAGGATTGGAAGCTCGAGAGCCCCATCATCCATGCTTGACATTGAAATCTCCGCTTAAAATGAACTTCAAGCCCAAATTATCTAAGAAGAGCTTAAAATCTTCTTCACTCACTTTTTGTCTTAGGGGGATGTAGGTGGCAACGATTGTTATGTCCCCTACTGAGCTGGTCAACCTGATTTGCGCGCATTGGAATTTTTCTTCCAGAAGCGCAGGTAGCTCGATGTAGCGGATGCCACTGAGAATCAGCACTGCAGCTCCTCCACGTGCATTGCCGTTAAGAGAATTAGCTATTATGAGGTCATACCCCTTTATTTGAAAGTATGAGCTTGCTGTAATGTGGGATTCAGCAATTAGGAGAACATCTATATGGTTTGTTTTTACAAAGTGCTCCACCTCTGACCTGCTATTACACAGGCCATTCGCATTCCAAATGGTTGTTTTTAAATTTACTTCAAGCAAGATCTAACCAAAGAGGTGATCAGAACTGTCATCTGGCTGAATATTTATTCCAACATTTTTTCCATTAGAGCTTCCATGCGGGATGCCAATGCATTAAGCTGCGATTCCAAGGCTGGTTCACTTTGCGGGGGAGGAGCTTGAGTGGAAGCAGTTACACCCTTGACAATGCTAGCATAGCTAAAGTTGTTGTTGGTAAGTGGTGTGATCGCTGCATTTGTTAGCCTTGTAGAGTTGAGAATCGGGCGGCTAGGCTTCGGTGTGCTGAGTGCCTTGGCTTTTTTATAGGTACTACATCCTCTGTATAATGCCGCATGATCACCTTTGCAATGCAGGCAGAAAGCCGGTACATCTCTGGGCTTGGTACATTCAGATAAATTATGCCGTATTTATATAGCAGTTTACAATATATTTGCCCAAGCCCCTGGCAGCGGTAACATTGCAACACATCGTTGAACTGGGTCAACTGAGACCACAGAGTTGCAGAGGCGAGAGATTTTGAAGGTGGTTCTAAATTCACAAAGAAGACGGGCATTGGTGTCTTTGGTGTGTCTAGACTTGGACAGTTTCTGGATAGTGTCAGAAGGTTTAGAGTCCACAGCGTCTGTTAAAATCTCAACATCTGATTCTGAGTCATATTCGCTAGACAGCAGGGCAAAGGCCAACAATTGCCAATTGGGATAATATATAATATATAATATATAATATATAATATATAATATATAATATATAATATATAATATATAATATATAATATATAATATATAATATATAATATATAATATATAATATATAATATATAATATATAATATATAATATATAATATATAATATATAATATATAATATATAATATATAATATATAATATATAATATATAATATATAATATATAATATATGATATATAATATATAATATATAATATATAATATATAATATATAATATATGATATATAATATATAATATATAATATATAATATATAATATATAATATATAATATATAATATATAATATATAATATATAATATATAATATATAATATATAATATATAATATATAATATATAATATATAATATATAATATATAATATATAATATATAATATATAATATATAATATATAATATATAATATATAATATATAATAAACTTCATATGAACTTCCTACCAACTTTATATAAACTTCCTATAAACTTCATATAAACTTCATATAAACATCTTATAATTTTCCTATAATTTTCCTATAAACTTTTAATAATCTTCCAAAAATTTTCCATAACTTTCCTTTAATCTTCCTATAAATATTCCATATTCCTCCCATAAACTTCCCATAGACTTCCTATATACTTCTTATAATTTTCCTATAATTTTCCTATAACTTTTCTATAACTTTCCTACAATCTTCCTCTAAACTTTCCATAATGTTCCCATAAACTTCCCATAATCTTCCTATAAACTTCCTAACTTGAGCTTTGCCCGACGAAGACATTGACATGCTACAAGTAATGCAGTTTTCAACAAACTTTTGAATATACTTTGACATGTTATCAAACCAGTAATATTCATAGGCCTTATCTTAAGTCTTTTCCCATCCCAGATGCATAATTGATTCATGAATTTGATTTATTACGGACCATCAAAATGCTCGAGGAACAATTGGTAAAGATTGCGTTCTACCATTTCGCTGAATTTTTCGATATAATACTCCAATTCTGCAAGAAAATTTTCTTTTAAGTTATTTACAATACTAACTATTTCCGAATCTTGTCGCTGTTCAGCCATAAGCGAATTGTTATTTATTTCTGCCAGATTAGCTCGCATTTAAGGGAATTTACAAGATGTAGCAATCGAATCAACTGCAGGCAGATTCCTTGAAAAAAAATCAATCTGAGCCATTCGACTTATAAACTTATATTATGGGACTTGCATAGGGTGAACAAGTCGGTTTTATGATCTTGCATTCCAAAAATTCTTTTATCTTTTCTCTTACCAATTCTCTTTCATTCGGAGTCAATACGGTGTTTTTTTTTGATCGATTTTTCTTGGTTCCACTAATTTAATTTTCATTTTACCTAAACTGACTCTAGACAAAGGGATTCCATTATTAAAAGATTCTGAATACTTCTTCAACAAATCTTTTAATCTTATTTCAATAAATTTAAAAATATTTTAATGTTTGGCTACTGAGCTTTTTCAGTAGCCTTCTTTTTATTTAAAGAAAATGAAGTTATGGCTTTTAGTATTATATTATATTATTTGACACGTCAGTATTGTATTATATGTTTTGACACGACAGTTATTTAGTATTATATTATATTATCCGGCACGACAGTATTGTATTATATTCTGGGGGTGCCCGCGCCTCCCTTTTCAGCTCCATTAATGCACCTTGCGCACCTCTCAAACTCCAACGAAAAAGTGTCTGCCAGCCTGCAGTCACGTGGAAGCTACCCTTTTCGCAGCTTCCGCTGATCGGTCTGGCAGAAGAGAAGCAGCCGATATAAAACCGCCGACATGCGGCTTCGGCTGCAGTCTCTTTCAGTAAGGAGGAAGATGGACAGGAGAGCGATCTTACAGTCGCCGATAGCGCCCTTGTGGCTGCTTCGACTGCAGTCGCTTGCAATAATGGAGAGCATAGAAGAGTTGGCGCGGGAGCACTTATATACATTACATTATGATCTCTTATATTAAGAGAGAGTTGGAGGGAGCAGCTGGTAAGGCACATAGGGCTACATAGCCAAACATACTCCCCCCGTTGGAAGCTGTAAGCCCTCGACCTTATATCTTATCTCTTATGTTAAGATGGAGTTGGAGGGAGCAGCTGGTATGGCCTATAGGGCTGCATAACCAAACACTATCTCTATCTTCCCCAACAAGATCAGTATTTAATTCACAACATTTTTCATCATTAGTACAACAGTTCACGGTTTTTGATGCGATAATTTCTAATTTTCCTGGTGATATTATGACATTAAGTCCGGGTGACAACTACATTGCTAATTCTTGTACCACTAAATTTACCACTTATCTTTTTTTTAATCAATGAGCATTCCGCTCCAGAATCGAGTGTTGTTATAAACGTCTCACCTTGATGAACCACTGTGACGCGCTACATTCCATCGCTGCACTCAAAGCCATCACCAACGCACTTCCTTTTATGGTATTTTCCGCCAAAATTATATTTACTGTAGAACACCAAGCCGACGCATCGGCACCATCAAGGTCTACATTGAATTTAGGTAGCACTATAACGTTTTTATTTGTTGTTTCGGATGTTGATTATATAGCTTTCACCAGTTTGATCAAATTATTATTTTGCATTTTCATTAAAATTCGCTCAAAAGAGTTAGGATGCAATGAGCACGATCCCACTTCTGATATCGGATTATGATTCATGATATTATTTTGTTAACACTTTTGGTATTTACGCACAAAGCACAACAAGTTCTGATCGTTGTCGCGTCACAATCAAAATTAAAACCCGCAACAGAGGCGGAAGGAAGGTCAAAGCCCTCCAAAAAAGAAAACCATTACAGAAATTAATAAAGTGCGAGACGACCCCAACATCCGAGAAGGAGGGATACCAACAACTGTTGAAGGATCTCAACTTCGCAAAAGTGCGGAGAAACGCGTTTGAAGCTGCTCTTTTGAGCATACAGCTCTCAATCGCCATTAATTATAAGCTCCAAACGCAATGCGCGAAAGCGTTACAAAAAATTACTAATCAACTAGAAGACTATTACTAAAAACATATGGCTGATAAATTATTGTAAATCAGTTATATGCAACCTACTCTAACAACACTATATTTCCTTTCATTGATTGTCCATTCTTACCAATCCGATTATTATCTTCAATAATCGTGTTAAATTTTTTCTTGGTTTGGCTCTGACGATAGTCAGAGTAAGAATAACACAGTCAATGTGGTCAACAACGTAAAGATCGTTGACCACACAACTGATATTCAAAATTGGGATAACGTAACCTAATCTATAATATTAAGCATAAAATATTAAAAGAAAAAACAAAAATGTTTAAAAAAAAATTTTGCAATTATTACAAATTTAAAAATTTTAAATGCAAAAAAAAAAAATATATATAAACACAATTATTTTCTTTGAATTAAATCGGTTTGAGAATTAGGAATTACATTCTTCAAAAAAAACCTTAAAATTCTTAACGGCGTAAATAAGCATTTAGGAACAAAAAACAAAAATTTTTCTGTTAACAAGGTGCACTTTAAAAATGGTTTATACATAATAAATAATGGAATGGAGTGAATTGTCTAAAGAGCTACAAAAACTTAGAGGCGATTTCGATAAATCGTACAAAATCATCTTCAATGAAGTACGTTTACTAATTTATGACAAAAAAAGGTACTTAACGGGAATCATTGATTACAAGTCTCAACATTTTTGATTTGACTAAGATCCAATTTAATATCAATAAAAAAATATATGTAATTTGAGTATAATAGTGCCAACTATATTAAATACCTCATTGTCAGTTGGCTCAGACGATCAGGAAGAGTCAAATATTGTAGACTCCAAGATAGAGGAAGAAGATTTAAATAATCTTACAATTCCTGCTACTCTGATGTCTATGAACGATGCAATTAGTAAATTTGTAAACTGTTGCACCGAAATAACCGGACAGGCAAATACTGTTTTACACTACCAGAATTATCCTCAACGCGGTGGAAACTGTGGTAATAGACATTACAGAGGTAGCTATGATAGATATAACAATAATAAAAATCGGGGAAGAGGCCAATATAGAGGAAACTCTAGAGACCGCAGTAACTCAAATCGAGTCCACAATAATATTAATCGAAATAATATAAGGATAGTTTGTAATGATGTAATGATGAACCATTATATATAAAAAACTATCGAAGCCCGCATAATTAAGTAGACGAAAATTGATTTCCGACGGAATTGTAGAACCATCTGTGTCTGCATACAATAGCCCATTATAACTTGTCCCTAAAAATCATCTCCCGGTTCCAAAACAATGTCTCGTATCGCTTCACGCGATTACCTTTCGGATTAAAAATAGCGCCTAATTCGTTCCAGAGAATGATGACTATTGCATTCTCCGGATTACAACCTTCTCAAGCATTTCTCTATATGGATGATTTAATAGTTATTGGTTGTTCTGAAAAACATATGCTTAAAAACCTGGCAGATGTTTTTGAGAAGTATAGGAGATACAACCTAAAGTTGCATTCAGGAAAATGCTTATTTTTCATGCATGAGGTGACTTTTCTAGGTCACAAATGCACCGATAGGGGAATACTACCAGATGTAAAGAAATTTGACATCATCTTGAATTACCCAGTCCAACATAATGCGGACAGCGCTAGACGTTTTGTAACATTCTGTAATTACTACAGACGCTTTATTGTTTTTTTTGTCCCGTTTAAATGGTCAGATGAATGCCAAAACGCATTCCAATACCTAAAAACAAAATTAATGGAACCTACTTTACTACAATATCCAGATTTATAATAACTGATGCCAGTGAGCAGGCATGTGGAGCGGTTTTAACTCAAAATCATGATGGACTCCAACTTCCCGTTGCCAACGCATCAAGAGCCTTTACAAAGGGAGAAAGCAACAAATGTACAACTGAGCAGGAATTAGCTGCAATTCATTTGTCAATAGTACACTTTCGACCATATATTTATGGCAAACATTTTACAGTCAAAACAGACCACAGACATTTAACAATTTTATTCTAAATGATAAATCCAAGCTCAAAATAGACGCGAATGAGGCTCGAATAAGAAGAATATTACTTCACAGTAGAATATTTGAAGGGCAAAGAATATTATGTAGCCGATGCGTTATCAAGAATAACCATTAAAGAGCTGCAAAACGTAAAACAAGTCACTACAAGATATCAAAGAGGACAAGAATCCTGCGCAGGAAAAGCAAATCAAGAAATAGAATAGCTTGGCAAATCTATAGATAAAGCTTCAAAGCTCAACGTATTCGACGTTACAAACAATGAGGAGGTACGCAAAGTTGTGAACTTGCAAGTAAATTAATGCAAGATATGATATTGACGGTCTAAACACTAATGGAATTCTTGACATAGGTCAATATTTCCAAAGGCTTGAAAAGCAGACCGGTATATATGAAATAAGTTAAATCAAAGTGGCACCGTGGGAACATATCTTTGAACAAGTTTCAACAGATGATTTTAAAATAATGGGCAATAAATTATTAAAAACATTACAAGTAGCGCTACTCAGCCCGGTGACACTAGTTAAAAATGAAAAAATAGAAGCTATTTTGTTTACGCTCCATGACGATACAATTCAAGGAGGTAATTTAGGCATTTCAAAACCTTGGCCAAGGTGAAAAGAAATTACTACTGGAAAGGAATGACTAGATTTATAACCGATTACGTACGTACATTAAAAAATTGTTAAAAATCAAAAGTGACAAAGAATACAAAGACTCTTCTAACAATAACCGAAACACCAATAAAAGCTTTCGAAAAAGTAGTAGTAGACACTATTGGTTCACTACCACCACTTCAGTGCAGACAAGCACACTGAAGACCAACACAAAAAAAAAAATAAAAATAATATATTCTAAAAACTTAGCTCATAAAAGAGCAGTGCACAAAAAAGGTATTTTCCAGAAAAGAAAGAAAGAAAAAGAAAAAATGTAATGCCAAAACTAAAGGCTACAAAAAACTCGCAATCACGAGTAGAAACAAAGGCAAGTTATATAAGTTTCCAACATTTATTGTCACCAAGCGGACGGCTTGGGCAGCGGTGAAGGAAGCCAAATTTTCAAAGGAGAACCCTAGTAACCGGGCTCTCACTCCGGAACGGTTATAGCTGCAGTATATAGAAATCATGTAAGAGAAACTTTCTTTTGCCATTTTTTAAAAATTTAAAAACAAGCCATATAAGTGAACAAATGAATGCCAGTGTGTAGGAGAATTAAAGTGACTCGCAATTTACTAACTATAAATTTAAAAGATATTGACAAAAATGTCCGAACAGTTTAGAGCAGAAATAGAGCAAAGCTTATGCGCTCACTTACAGCACCAACAAAAATTTTTTGAACAACAAATAAAAGTGCTAGCAGATCAGGTGAATAGTTTAAAAGTGAACGCCACACAAATAGATGTTTATCCTCCAGAGTCTTGGAGACAAGCTGCACACGTAGCTTATAAGTTTCGAACCTTACCAGGCCAGCTCACGGCATTACCAAGCCGTTGTCATTATTAGAAACAAAATAAGGGAATCTGCAGATGCGGTGTTGACATCCTTTAATACGGTCCTAAATTTTCAAGCAATAGTTGCTAGACTGGACTTTACGTACGCACATAAAACTTCCGTACATGTGGTGCAGCAACAATTAAGTATTTTAAGACAAGGTGATGTGCCTTTGCTAAAATACTATAACAAGGTCGAAAAGAAGTTGACCCTGTTAACAAATACAACAATTATGTCCTATGACGCAGCCGCAGCGGCTGTACTTAACGAAAAATTTAGAAATGATGCACTTCATACATTTGTATTCGGTCTAAAAAAATCCCTTAGGTGGGCCGTTTTTCCAGCTCAACCTGTGATCTGCCAACGGCAATAGTATTAGCCCAAGAAGCTGAAGCTAGTAATGACAGGAGTTTTTTCGCAACCAATTTTGCGAAACATATCGCGGGTAACCCCAAAAAAAAAGAAACGTCGCGGCAACGCGGTTCTCATCAACACAAAAATGAACAAGGATTTCATAAAAGGCAACCTCATTTTCAAAAAAATCAAGCAAGGCCAGCCCTTAGCAACAGGTGGCGTTAGACTGCGTCCACAGAGGCAGCAGAATAACGCCCCTGAACCAATGGACGTCGATCCATCATCGCGCTTTAGGCAAAACTCCTTAATATATAGAAAGACTGGTATTTCGGGCAACCTCACAATGCAGAGTCGTAAGAAAATTAATAATTTATGTCAAAAAAGGAGGAAGGATGATTATTATAGAGAAGCTCAAGGAAACCCTCGAGGAAATTGAAGACGATATTTCGGGTTCTGAATGCTGTAATTTTTTAGGGGTATATCCCTGCTTCCGTACATTACGCGCACGGTCGCAGGGCAATCCATAAAACTATTAATTATAATTATAACTATAAATACAGGCGCGTCTAAGAATTACGTCACTCCCCTCTCTACACTATCGTATATTGTTCCGGTAAAGAAACAATTTCACGTAAATTCCTTTACGGGCAAACAAAAGTCACGCATAAATGCCTCATACATATATTTAAAATAAAATCATATTTCTTCGTGCTGGATAAAATTAGAGATTTTGGCGCCATAATCGGGCTAGACTTGTTAAAACAAGTAAATGCAAAAATAAATCTAGCAAGCAATTGCATCTCATATGACAGCGGATCGGAGCCGCTGGAATTTGCAGGGTGCCCAGATGTCAATTTTATTAATATTGATGATTCCAACATTCCTTTTGAAGTCAAGAGAGACTTTGATGAAATGATCGGCCAAACGGCTGGTGCATTTTCAGACCCAAACGAGTCCCTACCCTACAACATAAACACGGTCGCTACTATCCCATCGGACGGCGAGCCAGTGTATTCAAAACTACCCAATGGAAATTTCTGACTTTGTCAACGGAGAGGTAAAACAACTTCTTGCTAATGACATAATAAGGGCATCAAAGTCGCCCTACAATAATCCAATTTGGGTCGTCGACAAAAAGGGTTCAGACGAATCGGGTTATAAACTAAAAAGAATAGTTATCGATTTCCGTAAGTTGAACAAAAAAACAACGGATGATAAGTACCCAATACCAACCATCCCGACAATTCTATCTAATATTGGTGAAGCAGAATACTTTACCACATTGGATCTAAAATCAGGTTTCAACCAAATTGAGTTGGCAGAAAAAGACGGAGCAAAAATGAAAAATACGAATTTTGCAGGCTACCTTTTGGCTTATTGAATGCACCCAGTATATTTCAGAGGGTAATTAATGACGTCCTCCGTGAGCAAATAGGGAAAACATGCTATGTTTATGTGGACGACGTTATAATTTTTTCCAAAACCAAAAAAGACCATATCACAGACATTGAATGGGTCCTAAGAAGCCTTCGTGACGCAGGAATGCGAGTGTCTCAAGAAAAGTCCAAGTTTTTCGAAAAAAAAGCGTGGAATATCTGGGATTCACTGTTGGTATAGGTGGTATTCAAACTTTTCCTGAAAAGGTAAAGGCCATTAAGGATTTTCTGCCCCCAAAAACACTATTTGGCTTACGTTCATTTTTAGGATTAGCCAGTTATTATAGTTGTTTTATTCGCGGGTTCGCAACCATCACAAAACTCCTAACCCATATCCGAGAAAAATAAGCGCAAACCATTCGAGAAAGGTTCTAATTGAACTAACAAAAAAACAGCTAGACATTTTTAATAAGCTGAAAGACATTCTTATGTACGAAGATGTGTTGCTAGTATACCCTAACCATGCAAAACCTTTCTATCTGACTACAGACGCATCCGGTCACGGCTTAGGTGCTGTTCTGTCTCAAAACGGACGGCCAATAACCATGATATCCTGAACTTTACGGGGTAATGAAACTAATTTTGCTACGAATGAGCGAGAGCTTCTGGTCATAGTTTGGGCCTTAACAAATTTCCGACATTATTTGCATGGAGTGAAAAATTTAAATATATTTACTGACCACCAACCTTTGGCATTTGCGGTGTCAGAAAATATTCCCACTGCTAAATTAAAACGCTGGAAGGCATTTATAGTTGAGCATAACGCAAATATTATTTACAAACCTGACAAAGAGAACCTCGTGGCAGACGCCTTATCTCGCCAAAATGTAAATGCGCTAGAAAATACCGCATTATCAGATATAGCCACAGTTCATAGTGAGGAGTCTTTCTCTATAGAAACAACAGAAAAGCCTATTAACTGTTTTAGAAATCAAATAGTTATTGAAAAAAGCAATATCTCTCTAACCAGGAGATCTTTGTTGTTTAAAAAAAAATGCGTCATGTTATTTAATTTAAAAATAGAAATACCTTGCTTCGAACATCATTTTATGTAGTCAATGCGGATGTCGTAAATGAGATCCATTGTCAGCTTCCAATTCTTGCCTTTATTCAACATGAATTAATCAAAGCCTTCCCGTCAACCTCGTTTAGTTATTCAAAAAAGCTCGTTGTTGATATTACAAACCCAGCTGAGCAAAGGGAAATAATGATAACATAACACAATAGGGCTGATATGGCAGTCCAAGGAAACGTGAAACAAGTTCTTATGGACTATTTCTTCCCAAAAATGGACCGCTTGGCTAAAGAAATAGCCACAAACTGTAAAATATGCTCTATGGGGAAGCACGATAAACACCCTGTCAGACACATAATGGGTAGAACACCTATCCCATCACATACGAGATAAAAAAAATTTTTTGACTTCTGTCGACAAGTTTTCTAAGATTGTAGTGGCTTAACCTATTTCCTCTCGGGCATATTGTGACAATGAAAAATCACTATACTCTCAAACCATAAAGTCCATATTGCTTAAAAATTTTAACATTGAGGTAGCAAACGCTCAACCGCTGCACAGCACGTCAAACGGCGTGGTTGAACAATTTCATGGCACTTTAGGGGACATTGTCCGCTGTCTCAGAATGGGTCAAGAGTCGACTCTGTTACAAACGAAAAGCCTATTGTGATTATTCACTCGGCTCCTGCCGACTTTACCGGAAGAATCAAAGAAAGGCTGCTAAAAGCACAAGAGAGCATGTTAAAACAAGTAAATAAAGATAGAAAACATAAAGAATACCTGGTCGAAGATAAAGTATGGGTGAAACCAAATAAAAGATTAGGCAATAAATTATCCCCTCTCTGTACGGAACAGGTCATAGAAGCTGATTTTGGGACAACAGTTCTTATTAAAGGAGGGGTGGTCCATAAGGACAATTTAAAACAAACTATTAAAATATTAACTTCTACTATTAAGATTGAACAACAATAAAAGATGCGAAATTCATAAAAAACGAAAATTTGGTTTAAACTTTGAAGTTTTAACTCCTCTATAACACTGGCAAAAAAAAAAAGGAAAAGCAAATTAAATAAATTCTAAAATGTTTTTCATTTTAAAAACAAAAAGCATAAATGGCACGAGAATGTCTCACAAATTAGATTTAGTCAAATAGTTTGTAAGCAAAATAATAGATTTAAGAAAACCGATTGTGGAGAAAGAGCCGTCGCCAGTAACGAGTACAGGACTGCAACCGAATTTTTATTAGTAAAATGCTGCGGTTAAGATTGGAAACCGAGGACGGCTTCTTCTTAACCCAGGGAGGAGTTATGTTGCGTCAGCCTCTCTGCAGCGGGATATGCTGCCCGGTAACTGTGCTAGGCTGTGGGCAGCTCAAGGGTCGGTCTTCTCGAATTTAAACTAAAACGGAGCAGACGTGCCTTGCTCCCAACTTAAATATAAATAAATAATTATAAATAAGAAATTATATGTTAATATTATATAATACCTATATTAAATAATTTACATACGATCATATATATCGGTTGATAAAACTGATTGGAACGTATGGTTGAAATATTTAGTATACTGTTTCAACACGACACTCTCTATGGCACAAAACTATTGTCCATACGAGCTTGTTTTTGGCAAAGCCAAAGTAATCTGCCAAAACATTTTAATAGTAGAGATAACATAGAAGTTATCTATAATATAAAAGATTAAGCAAAGGAAACCAAGTAAAGACTAGAAATAGCTTATAAAAGAGCAAGATTAATGTTAGAAAAACATAAGCAGAAAAACAAAAACATTTATCATCAGAAAGTTAGGAATATAGATATTTCAGAAGAAGATAAAGTTTTACTTAAAAATTAATCAGGACATAAGCTAGATTTTAAATATACGGGTCCGTACACAACAACGAAAATAGAGGAAAATGAAAACATCGTCATTTCAGGAAAAAAGAATTAAAAGCAACAGGTACGTAAGGATAGGCTTAAAGTATATATCAAATAAATAAAAAATATAATAATACAATAAAATATAAAAACTTTTAAGTAAAATAATAAACATATTTCTTTTAGTATGGCCATGCATAAATATATTAAGCTCATATTTCGTTGCCCTTAGGTTCATATTCCCAAAAAAAAGTCCAAACTACCCCATGAAAGAACTAAAAATTAAAAACCAAAAAAAAAAAAAAAAAATTTGGACAATCATTGAAAATACCATTTAAAAAAAAAGGTAGTAAGAAAAAAAAAATAATAATTTACATCCATAAGCAGTTGAAAAGGAAAAAAATTATTTTTTTATATCTTATATATATTGATTTTAATATTGAGAAAACCAAATTTTAACACATTCATTATTGATAAAATTATTTCACTAACTTTGCGATATATTTCAAAAGGAGAGAGATGTAAAGTATTACAGAGTATACATGTAGCGACTTGCGCTATATGCAAAACAAACGCTTCGTTACACTTTGTTTCAATGTTTACATAAACAAATCAAAACTCATATGACTGCTTTCACCAATTGAGAATTATTAACATATCCAGAGACAACTTATCCATGAATCGATGCATTTTAGCTTCGAATAGCTCACATCCGGATTGGTTTGCGGATGACGCGAAATGTGTGGACCATCGGAAATATATTTTAAAAAAATTGATTACTTTATTAATAAGAAAGGCAGCTAAATGGCATCTAAATAATAAGATAGCTGACAAACAAAGAAGCAAGGCCCAGGTCCAAAATAAATTAAGAAAATTTAATTAAGTTTTATTATTATTATTATTATTATTTATTTATTGTTATTTTTAATCAATTCTTTTTTATTTAATTATTATATTCCTTTTAAAAATTATATTCGTTGCTTTTTTATTTATTTTATTTTTCAGCAATAGCCTCCTAATTCACTTGCCGTAGAAAAACATGTGCAGGTAGTAAAATCTGTTCACATGAATGTGCTCACTTCGTCTACTTCGGCTACTCAAGCAGTCGCTCAGCATTCAGATGTGCGGAAGCAAGACAAAAAACAAAAGGCACTCAGACTCTCAAGCTCTCTCTTTTTATTTTGAGTGGGCTCAATCTCATTTAGTCTCTCTTCGAAATGTTGTTGTCTACAACAACTTCATTTTCATGTCTATGGATAAGTTGTCTCTGCATATCTTTAGAGCATAACATTCAGTGTTGTAAAACAACGTTTACGTCGCTACCCACTAATACAGATAAGCGCGACTGCTCCGCTGTCGGCGTCACTGGCAGCGCCTTTTGCGGTCTCAGAGATAAGTTAATAAAACTGTAGAACATTCAATCAAAAAGAGACAAGTGAAGTAGACGTATAAAAAGTCTACATTCCTTTTAATAAATAAATTTAAAGCACAAAAATTGAAAAGTGTTTGAATCATTACAACGGTCTTTTTCATCTTGTTGTCTATGACTGGTACAGTGTAAATCTATTAAAGGTGTTGGGCACGTCATCCATTTTATTGGGCTTCTTTGTGTCATTCCGTTTAGCTAGCTTCTTTGGAATCTTGAAAGGCCTGATCTCTCCCAACTCAAAAAATTTTGCTTCTGAATCTGAGCTGCATGAGATGAAACTAAGAAACAGATCCCCTTTGCCTATTAAATGAGTCTTTTCGCAAAACATTTCTCTATTGGTGACTCCCGGAAGCATTTTCACTTACCTGCGTTGAATTTAGGTGTAATTTTTTGCTATCCAGGCTCTTAACCGTGGCTGCAGTCGCCTTGTCTTTATTCAAACTATTGGCGTTACTTCCGTCATTTATGACAACAGCATCCCCCAGCACGTTTAAGTTGTTTACTAGTTTAATGCTTGAGTATAACAGATGGGCACGTCTGCATTCAAAAAGAGCTCGATCGCGAATGAAAATATTAATTAACACCTTATTTTGTACACTGTGAGTACTTTTTTAGGTTAAACGCCAATACAATCAATCCTTCATTTCACTAAAACTATATTTTATTTTATTAACCACAACAGCGACCAAACATCGCAGTAGATTTTTTTTTAAACATAATCTTGCAACTAAAACTTTAAATAAATAAATTTAAGTATCGCTTCTGCCAGAGACAGGCTCAATGGTATGGGCGTTAACTCAGTATTATACGACGGAGTGCTCAATTTCTATTAAACACTTATAACTTTTACTACAGTTCTTACGATTATTATTATTCACGGAATGTTAAACTTTAAAAGTAGGTGATAGCAATCTAAACTGTCTGTGCAAAATAATTAGGCCTAGGATTAGCTCGGACGAGAGGCAGTGAAAAAAGTAAAGTCCCACACAGGCACTTTATTATTACCCTAATGTTATTATATGGTTATTTATATAATTTAAAAAATTTTCATATGGGTAATGTTTTACCGTTATCACCGAGCCCATCTTGAGGCTTAATTTAAAACATAAACATTGTTCGTAAAGCTATTTTTCACTTTATATTTGGTGCTCTGTGCTATTACTAGAGAAAATAGAGAGAAAAAACAACATAAAATACCGGCAAATATTTAAAATAAAAAGGACCTATAAATACATATTTTAAATTTAAGAGTATTGCAATAAAATAAGATTAAGATATTTTCTAGGAAACTTATTAGCTTAAAAATACATGAATGATAGCGCAATTTCTTCAAATAATGACAAAATATATAAATAAAAACAAATCCATGAAATGTAATAAAATGCAAAAATATTTAACTTGCAATAGAATATATGATAATTGCAATTCAAGCTGCAGCTGTTTATTTTACTTGAATTATGATCCTTAAAATAAATTTAATGAAACAAAAATAGTTGATCAATATAAAAAAATGTTGGTAAAGTAACGAACTAACAGAGTTGCTATCCATACGCTATTGTTCGAGAATTGAAACTATAAATGATAATACTGACCTAATAATGATACAAACTATCGTACCGCGCTCATTATTTGATGTTAAAAGAACAACACGAAAAATACATACATGTATGTACATAAGTTAACAATAAATGAACTATTTGGACAAACAACTACAAATAACACAATATATATTCAGACAAAATTTAATCATAAAAAAAACTTTATTTCTTATATTATACAACTTATATAATTAAAAAAAAAAAAAAAATAGAGATAACAAATGAAAATGATTCCAATGTGTACCAATTCGTGTCCTTCAGCGACTTCCACAACTTTTGCGCACACGTCGTACGTTTCTTGTAAATATTAAAATCGGCGGAATTACGGTTCCACATCTTCGTTTAACTTCCTTTGCTTGGCATACGATTTTTTTTTAAATATTACAAATATCATTTGTTTAAAAATGTTTAAATAAATGTGACTATCATTTTACTATTACAGCTAATCGAATTAAACAATAAATTGAATGAATTTTAAATATGGACTGCATTTTATTTCATATTTCAAATACTTTTAAATCGTTCCATTTTAAATGAAGCTTTTTCTGTTATTATAACGTATTTTATTTTTTTATTTTATTACTATATTATTTTATTCGACTTTTTTGTTTGCATAGTTACAATCAGGACAGCTTTAATAAAACTTCAAACAAAAATATATTAAAATATCGTTTATAAAAGTACTTTTTTTATTTATTAACATTATACTAATTTTTTTTTGGTACATTAGATTTATAGCTTTCAACACTAAATAAGTTAAATTGCAACCCACACAAGCCAAAAATATAACATGCATGTACGGTATTTTCAATTAAGGTTCGGCTTACTTTATATTCGATATATTTGTTTCGAATAATTGTTGTCGTCTCTTTTCACATTTAAAAAGAGTTGGCACTTCTGTAAAAGAATCAGCTGACTAGACACACGTGTGTATTTATGCAAATTAACGCTATATATTTTTTGTAAGCATTTAAAGAGTAATCGTATAAAGCGAAAAGAATAAAATGCGTCAAAATACACCACCACATCGCCCCGATTTTGACGACGTTGATGATGATATTCTTGAAGAAATCGAATTGGATGGGGAACCGCCTTTGGACGAAGAAATCGATGATTTAGATATGGAAGAAGTAACATTGGCAGAACTTGAAACAAGATTAGGTTTAAACCCAGGCTATAGAAGCGACGTGGAAAATAATGAAGATCTTGAACGAATTTCAGCTATTAGAAATGATGCAGTCATCACTTTTCGCAAACATACATCACCTGTATTTGGATGCAGTCTTCATCCAAGATTTGATTGGGCTGTAACGGGTAGCGAAGATGATTTTGCATATGTCTGGGACATTAATACTGGAGACGTTCTGTTTAATATAACTGAACATAAAGATACTGTAACTGAAACGCATTTTAATCATGATGGTACTTACTTAGCCACAGGAGATATATCCGGAGAGTTATTGGTATTTAAAATAAACGAGAAGAACAGCGAATCCATTTTTCACAAAGTATGGGAATATTCTATGTTTGATATGGCTTGGTTATTCTGGCATCGCTCTGCTAATGTTCTTTTGGCAGGCGCAGACAGTGGTGAAGTGTATGTTTGGCGTATTCCCAGTGGAGAATGTAAAATACTACCAGGAGAGTCCGCTCGTTGTGAAACGGGTAAACTAAGTGGTGATGGAAAAAAATTGCTCACCATGTACATTAATGGCGTTATTAAGTTATGGGACCTTAAGACATGCCAAGTTATAATGGAAGTAACCAAACAACACGCCCTAGGTTTTGGAGAAATTTCACACGCTGTTGTAGATTGCGAACTCGAATCGCCATTCTACTTATGTGGAGAAGCTAGCGGTATATATATATATATATATATATGTTTGCTTACTTATATTTTCACTTAAATACTTAAATATTGGCAGGCAAGCTTCTTTTTTGTACTAATAATGGACCTGTAAATGTAATTGAGTCTGATCACGAAATTGAATGCGTTGCATTTGCACCTTCTTCGGACTTAAAACTTTTAGCTTGTGGATCACTTAATGGGCAGATTTCGATATGGGACTATTCTAAGTATTCAAAACGTACGGTTTGTGAAAGCACTATTCAAAATGATGGAATACTTCGGTAATTTATTTTTATTTAAGTTAAACTCAATTAATTCTTTGACTAATGTTTTTCAGACTAAAATGGTTAAATGAGTATACATTGCTAGCGGCTAGCGCTCAAGGAAATCTATATGCGTTTGATGCTCGCTCTGGTTGTGTTAAATTTACACTTACTGGGCATTTTTATCATATATACGAACTTTCCTACAAGACTCAAGGAAATACGTTACTAACAGTTTCTGAAGACGCAACGGCCAAAATATTTAAGCTTCCTCCACTTGGCGATTAAATATTATTAAAGTTATGTACATTTTTTTTCTTATTATGTATAATATTGATAATAATATTTTTAAAATTTTGTAATATATATACTATATATGTATATAGATTTATAAAATAAGCACTTGAACACAATAAACAATTTTTAACTATATACACGAGTATTACAATTGAATTATCAGTTCAACAATAACTGACTATATATGACAATCAAAATAACAGGCCTCAATAAACGCAGGCGCTACACTACGATTAGTGTTATAATGTGTATACGTGTATATGCGTATTTTTTATTATTACTATACTCACAAAAGCTCGTTTATATAAATATAAATGTTTGTATGTCGAAATGTAAGAGTAATTTTATGACGGCGTATAAATTAAGTATATATTTACATATGTGTATATACGAATAAGTGTACGGTAACGGTCATCACGAAATTAAATTATCACAGTATGAAGTACATATGTATGTACATTGTATTTATGATATGTATCTACATACATACGTACATTGTTGAATTGTATAAGTGACTCGAAAAAATCTGGGAACATATGTATGTATGTATGTTTAAAAAATTTGGATTACGATCATCATTTAATTCAGCGATCCCAGATTAAGATGTCAGGTATACGTGCCTACTAGTCTCCAAGCATCAGCGATTTAGTAGTTAGTTCATCTATACTTTTCATTACGCTATATATGCTCATATGTATATATAAATCTGGGAACATATGTATGTATTATTGTTTTTCCATTTTCAACTGATGATTTTTAATGAAATGAAATCACAAGACAGTAAACAAATGTACAGTAAAGGAATATCCAAGAAATATAGTACAGTTATTCCTTTTGCATACCGTTTTCGATCTGTGTTTACATTTTGAAATCAATTACTTGACAAACTAAAATTGTTAGAATTCTAAAAATTCTTAAAAGGAATTTCATTTCTTTTTAAATTAATTATAAATCATATTAATATAAAAATAAACTCATCATAATTTTCATACCTTTAGAATTTTGGTTAAAAAAACTATATGTCGTTTAACAAGTAAAAACAAATTAAAGAAAATATATTTTAAGATACTTGGTAATCATAATCAAATTAATACAAGCATGTTTTAATTCAGCATCGTTATACTTAACAACATTATTGTGGTCAGCAGAGTAACCCCTTATCCTTTCTTTACATGACATACATACATACATATATGCGATCCCGAAAAACGAACCACACAACAGTAATTTATAGGTGTATAACCTTAAAGAAAGTAAACCTCACGCAAGTACACCACTGCTTAAGTGGTATTTTTAAATAGTATTTTTAAATTTATCAAATAATAAAGTTAGTTTTTTTTTAATAATACGGACTCGGATTTATTTTCAGATATATGTATATACACTGTGATTGGATAGCTTTTTATTTGTTAAGATAAGTCAACTTCACATTACAAGACAATTTCTCCTTTAGCCTCTAAGGTAAGATATAAAATACCTTAGTAGTAGTAATAAGACAGAAGTTGTGATTATAACTTTCAGGTATACAATTGACAACTGATCTAAAACAAAACTTATGAATAAAAAAAAATACTCATAAAAAAATTGTATCGAAAAACCTTTAATAATGGATTGAAAGAGAAAAATTTAAGCTGTTAAGAGAGCGCACTGTGGGAACTCTAAATAAACACAGCTGTAGGTAATGTTGCTCTTGTACGTTAAGTAAATATTCAGCAGGCAAAAGCAGACGTGTGGCTTTGCTCACATCACATAAAGGGAAGCACATTGAATTTTTCAAACTTAGTTTAGACTGAGAGCGAATAAAGTGCGGTCGATCAAACGGAAAGAGTGCATGTTAGGTACATACAAAATACGTAAATAAATTAGAATTAAAATATTTAGTTAATCATGAACTTTAACTAACATAAAAGGACATATATAATATGCATCATAGAAGTCACCGACCTGGTTACTTTAAATACATTACAAGGGAATGAGCGATCAACCACGTGTGCTATCCATATCACATACAAAAAATATGTACGTTTCTATATATGTGTAGCAAGTATATCATAAATTTATATTTACACAGTACAGTTATCAAAGTAAAATTAAGAGTAACGGCATGTGGTCCAAATCTGATTTAATTCAATAAGATCCACGCTGGCTTTGCTCACATCGAACGTAAACTGATATTTGCTAGAGCACGACGATTCATTTAAAAAACTAGATGATCAATAATAAGATAAATGAATTATGTATTTATATAAATTATCTATTAATATTTAAAACTGTATTATATTCAGAATATTATATAATTCGCAATTAAATAAAAAAAATTAATTTTACAGAAAAGTGAAAAACAATGACGCGAATTCAAGCCAGTGATACTCTTATACCACGCCAAGTATTTGATATACCAAAAAGTTCTAACTATAAAGTTGAACAACGCTCAAGCTACTCAGCGAATACCGTCAGTCGAGCCTCAGAAGTTAAGCTAAAGAAAGAAATTGGACTGCTAG
>JAWNNX010000014.1:0-16517 GCA_035044505.1 Zaprionus lineosus
GCTTTCTCCGACATATTTATATATTTTTATATTTATATATTCATATATTTGTATATTTATATATTTATCGGGTCATTTATTTTTCATTTTTATAATTAATTATTAATTCTTCAAGATAATAATGCCCATAATAATGACATCATAGCCCTCACTGGATTGATCCATAGCGTCCACCTGAACGCATTTATCATACAATTCTATGGTAATCCCCCTCTCAGGCACACAACGCAAAAATTCATGCGAGTACTTATACCTTTGGTTACTGTTTAATGCTTTAAGTTTGTACCTATTTCCAGGCAATATTTCAGCCACCAAAAATGGACCTTTAAATTTTGGTTCTAATTTGGTTTGATTACGTTCTTTATTTTTAATTAAAACTTAATCACCGAACTTTTGTCTCACAACAGTTGCTTTGTGTGTTCAATCTAACCTTTTCATATTGTACATTCTTTTCCTTAGTACTTTTTGCCATTTCTCTAATTTGGTCAACATTGACAACATTTTCGCTTTCAACAAAAGGTATAAGAGCGAGCGGTCTTGCTTCTTTCCCAATAAGATTTTCAATATCTGCAAAGTGCTATAAACAGTTTTATCGCCAATACCCTTCAGAACGACTACCTTGCATGATCTATTTCCGGACAGTCTCATCGAAACAGCCTCCTTTATGAGTGAGCACTCGGCTCCAGAATCAAAATAAAATTGGAATGACTCATCAGATTGAAATAGGGTGCCTACAGGCTCGAGAACAGAACACAGGTTGATGTATTTGGCAACATTCGTTATATTTGAAGACGGACATTGCAAGGCAAACATATTTGCGAGAGCCAATGCAACGCACTTCCTTCCAGCGATTTGTTGAGGGCCATCGTGAGAGCGCTGCCTTCCAGGTGGCTTTCAGACAAAATGAAATCCAATGTTAAACACCAGGATAGAGCATCTGAACCTGCATGCTCAGGATTAAATTTATGGAATACTACAATTGTTGTGTCGTTCCACTTTCCCTGCGAACGCTGGGACGCATAACGGCCAATAAACCGTACATAGCAACATAAACAAGGCAAATCGAATACAAGAAAACACAAGGCATGGCGAGATACGTTATTACTTGAATCTTATAAAAAATATGCGACATACAGTGTTCCGTATAAATCTGCGTAAAAAATACTTCAACTTTGGCAATGAATATTTTCTAAGATATCAATTACATTTTTTTTTATTTAATAATTTAATATATTTCATATATACTATTTTAAGTTCATATTTTGTATTTAAATAAGATATTTTGTATAAAATATTAATAGTTTAAGAAGAAGAACTAGTAACAAGTTGGCTGTCCCTTTCTTTGAAGGATCTCTGCCATCAATAAATAAACAGGACCTATTTTTTAGGGTACAAAGATGGTGGGCTAATTTACAGTCATTTACATTTAACAAACAATATAGGAAAAGTAACCGAATGGCTCATATTGATTTCTTCTTAAGAAATCTGTCTTCAACTAATTCGATAACTACAAATAATAAATAAATAATTAAAAAAAACGAATTAGCTTGGTTAAAACATCTAATAATTGGCTTTTAGCCGAACAATGCAAAGATTCTGAAATAATAAATATTATAAATAAATTGAAAGAACATTCTCTTGTCGAGGACGTTACAAAAACTTTTGAGTTGAGGCAGATAAACCTCAATCCTTATCAATTGTACCTCAAGCATTTAGATGGTTCGATATTAATCAATTTTATAATGAATCAATTATGTACTTGGGTTGAGAAAAGACATTGGATAAAGCATGTGACTATTATTGGCTTAAAAACATGTTCAAATATATTCGAAAATTGTCGATAATTTTATAAATTGTAATAATGTCATAGTCTTCTGCTGGTAAAGTTTAAGATAGTCTTCATCCAATACCAAAGGTGAATACACATTGGCAGACTATACATATTAACATTACTGGATAATTGAGTGGGAAACCTTATCAAAAAGAATATATTATTATGCAAGTAGACGTCTTCACAAAATTTGTATAACTATTTCATACCCTTGGACTAGATGCTGAAAATTGTATTAATTCTGTAACGTCGCCTATATCTCTATTTGGACTACCTAATCGCATAATGGCAGACCAGGAAAGATATTTTGTTACCATCAAAATTGGTGAGTTTTGTAAACAGCAGAAAATAAAGTTACAATTGATTGCTACCAGTGCAAGTAGGGCTAATGGACAAGTGAAGCGTGTTGTTAGCGTTAGTTAGCGTTAATCTGTACAGTTAGTCTGGCAAAAAAAAAGCAAGCCCATTAGAATTGTTTATTGGCAAAGGAGCCCGTCCGTTGAGATTACTTCCACCCTGTGACACGATAGATAAAGTAGATTTGCTAAAAGTCAGAGAACAAGCAGTTCAGAAATAACAGCTGCAGCAACATATAATAAAAAGCAATTTGATAAAAGTAAAGCCAAAGTAAAGCCCAAAATGGGTGGAAATTTTGTACTGCTTAGGAATGAAGAAAGGAATGAATAGCGATAAGGAGATAAATATTATAAAACAAATACTGTAGAAAGAGACAGTTGTGAAATGGATAAGCGAGAATCTGTTGAAAGAGACAGTAGAGATATGATTGAATGAGAAACTGTTGATAGAGACAGCAGAGGAACGGTTGAATGGTAAACTGTTGAAAGTGACAGTAGAGAAATGGTTGTATGAAGAAATTGAAAAAGACACTATGGATGCATGAAGGGCTTAAAATTAAAAATGCAAGCACAAGTGCAACCCAACTGTTTTGATCATGGCGTGTGGTACATTTATGACACATACATACATAAATGTACCACACGGCATGGTGTGAAAGAAAAATAAAAAAAGTTTGTATTGGTCTGAAAAGAAACATAGATCATAGTACTTGCTTTGTTAAAATAAGAATTTGATAATTAAGTGCTTAAAGTTTTTTTTACTTTTTTTATACGAGGTCGTGTAATGGTCAGAATTGCAGTGTCAGTGTACACTGGACATGAGCGCGTAGGCTATTCGGGTATAGCAACAGATTAGTAATTCAAAGGAAATGTTGCGTCAGCTTCTAAGGACGCAATGATTGGCTGGGTACATCTTGTAGAATTTAAGACCGAGAGAACTTACTATAAGAGATGCTGATAGCTTAAAAGCGAAAAGTTAAAAATACAGCCTCGAGATTGGCTCAGTAGTGTAACGACAATTGGCGAAAACACAAAGCACCAACAAATATATGGCAAGCAGTTTTGTTTATTTGATTTTACATTATTTGCATCAGAAGTTCACTAAGAAGAAGTTCAGTAAGAGCAACAACAAAATACTATAATACTCGTCGGGCTCGACCGATGAACATAACGAAATTTTGTTTCCCTTCTTAATCACACGCAGGCATTCAGTTAATACATTTTTGGCAATTATAATTCGCCTTGTTTTGGTTTGAACTGAAGTTCTGCAACGACGCATCTGATGGCTAGCTGATGCTACAGACACTAATGTAAATTTTACATCGTACATTACATTGGTGTGTGTTCTCACTGTCGAAAAATGAACTTTTAAGCGAGCTGAAAGATTTTTGCTATTCTTCGAGGTCCTTGACAAAGCAATGCATACAAATGAATTAATTTGGCCCTGCGTGTTACATACATGCGTATGCTCTATTCCGTCATTTCCCTCGACTTTACATCTTTAAAGGGAATCCCAAGAATATAAAAAAAATTCTATCTTTGGCCTCGCTTTGCTAATTGTAAAGCAATCTACTATGCAGGGGCAACTAAACGTACATCTTAGCTAATTAAAAGAAAGGGTCATAAATGATTATATGTGTATCTTCATCATAATAGAAACATGTACACATTTCATAGCTGTCTCAGATTTAAAATTAATGTTATTTTATTATAATAAATATCTATAATGAAATACATCAAATTTATCATTATTAAATTTAATTTTAAATATTTCTATCTATTTAAGTAATCAAAAGTAATTTTATGAAAATACGGGCATCATATAAAAATGTATTTTATTTAAGGGCATCGAAGCAAAATATTTGAAGTGGAAGGTCGTTTCAAATATAATATCAGCCGCACACCAATACAATGCTTATTAGTGTGTGCTATGACAACACACATACATGTATGTATATTACAAATTTTGTATTCTTGTCATGCTGTATATATGCACGTGTTAACTTCTCGGATATAAGAGTTCGACAATTCGTGCCAGGCCAAAAGAAGCTCGGAGCTAAGTAATAGCAAGCCTTGTATACTTTGTTTTAACAAAGACAGAAAATAATGCGCAAGTCAAATTGCCTAAGAAGGAAGTGTTAATTTTGTCACCGAGCTAATGTGTTGTTCGAGCTTTTACTTTTACTGTGTTTGAAATTTTGCTTTTGACTTGGTCGATTTTTTTTCCTGCCAATCTCCAGGCTAATTATTTTTAACAAATAGCAAAGAGCATTGATACAACTAGAGATAAATTAAGAAAACTTGCGAAAAAACCATTAGCCACGTAAACTCGGTGTGGAATGGAACAAAGAAATGAAAATAAAGACAATCGTTGCCCGTCAGCACAAAGTCAATTTCGTTGATATTTTGTCTCCTTCTAACTTAGGCAGTTTGCTGCTTGACTTATATTTTGTCTTCTTTCAAGAAGAATGGGTAAAGAACGGGCTCGCTTAAAATTTTCTACTTCTCTTCAGTGCCGGCAACGCGCATACTAATGTATTTTCTTCCTATTGCTACACAGCCTATTTGTTAGTATGCGAGCTCAAGAAATATAAAGCGAAATAATTTTTGCTACAAGTGCAAAGCAGACAATTGCCAGACTAGACTAGCTTGATCATTTAAAAATGTAAGGGAGCTTTATTAGGTTTAAAGCTCCCTTACATTTTTAAATGATCAAGCTTTTTATTTTTATCTTTATTAATTACTTAACTTCTTAATTAATTACTTCTGAGGCACCCGAATAGTAGAAATATTTTAAAATGTAATTATAATTATAATAATAAATGTATATATATTGTATCAACGCTCTTTGCTTAGCATAATAATGGATAACAATGATTCAACATATTTATATAAGTTATGTTGCGTCAATATGTGTTGCGAACTTCTCAGCAACATCCGTTGTTAGCACCTAACCAAATGTTGCTAACAACGGATGAGAAGCAAAGACACAGAAGAACGCGTAAGGAGAGCGCAACGAAGAGGTCAACAGCCAACCGACCCGAAGCCACTCACTAAAATGCATCTGTAATGGATAATCAATCGCTCGCCCCGCTCCAGCCTCTCTGCTGTCCGGAAGCTGTGGGCAGCTCAAGAGACGGTCTTCTCGAGCTGGAACTAAGCGGAGCAGACGTGCCTTGCTCCCAACTTAAATACATAAGTTACTTTATTATTAAAATAATAAGAAATTTATGTTAATATTAATTTTCAAAAAAAATCAAGCTGAGCCGCAAGGCCAGCTCTTAGCAACAGGTGGCGTTAAGCTGCGTCTACAAAGGCAGATGAATAACGCCCCTGAGCCAATGGACGTCGATCCATCATCGCGCTTTAGGCAAAACTCCTTAACATATAGAATGACTGGTAATTCGGGCAACCTCACAATGCAGAGTCGTCAGAAAATTAATAATTTATGTGAAGAAAAGAGGAAGAATGATTATTAAAGAGAAGCTCAAGAGACCCTCGAGGAAATTGAAGACGATATATCGGGTTCGGAATGCTGTAATTCTTTAGGGGAACCTCCCTGCTCCCGTTCATTACGCGCTCGGTCGCAGGGTAAACCATAAATCTATTAATTGATACAGGCGCGTCTAAAAATTACGTCAATCCCCTCTCTACACTATCGTATTTTGTTCCGATAAAGAAACAATTTCACGTAAACTTCTTTTACGGGCAAAAGAAAGTCACCCAGGGTTAGACTTGTTAAAACAAGTAAATGCAAAAATAAACTTAGCTAGCAATTGCATCTCATATGACAGTGGCTCGGAACCGCTAGAGTTTGCAGGATGCCCAGATGTCAATTTTATTAATATTGATGATTCCGACATTCCTTTTGTAGTCAAGAGAGACTTTGATGAAATGATCGGCCAAACGGCTGGTGCATTTTCAGACTCAAACAAGTCCCTACCCTGCAACATAAATACGGTCACTACTATCCCAACGGACGGCGAGCCAGTATATTCAAAGCTATACCCATACCCAATGGGAGTTTCTGACTTTGTCAACGGAGAGGTAAAACAACTTCTTGCTAATGGCATAATAAGGGCATCAAAGTCGCCCTACAATAATCCAATTTGGGTCGTCGACAAAAAGGGTTTAGACGAATCGGGTCAAAAACTAAAAAGAATGGTTATCGATTTCCAAAAGTTGAACAAAAAAACAACGGATGATATGTACCCAATCTTAACCATCCCGACAATTCTATCTAATATTGTTGAAACACAATAATTTACCACATTGGATCTAAAGTCAGGTTTCCACCAAATTGAGTTGTCAGAAAAGGACAGAGAAAAAACTGCGTTTTCAATCAATAATGGAAAATACGAATTCTGCAGGCTACCTTTTGGCCTAAAGAATGCACCCAGTATATTTCAGAGGGCAACTGATGACGTCCTCCGGGAGCAAATAGGGAAAACATGCTATGTTTATGTGGACGACGTTATAATTTTTTTTAAAACTAAAGAAGATCATATCACAGACATTGAATGGGTCCTAAGGAGACTTCGTGACGCAGGAATGAAAGTGTCTCAAGAAAAGTCCAAGTTTTTCAAAAAAGCGTGGAATATCTGGGGTTCACTGTTGGTAGAGGTGCTATTCAAACTTCTTCTAAAAAGGTTAAGGCCATTAAAGATTTCCTGCCCCCTAAAACACTATTTGGCTTACGTTCATTCTTAGGATTAGCCAGTTATTATAGATGCTTTATTCGCGGGTTCGCAACCATCGCAAAACCCCTAACCGGAAGGCATTTATCGATGAGCATAACGCAAATATTGTTTATAAACCTGGCGAAGAGAACCTCGTGACAGACGCCTTATCTCGCCAAAATGTAAATGCGCTGAAAAATACCGCATTATCAGATGTAGCCACAATTCGTAGCGAGGAGTCTTTCACATACACTATAGAAATAACAGAAAAGCTTATTAACTTATTTTAGAAATCAAATAGTTATAGAAGAAAGCAATATCTCTCTAACCAGTAGATCTTTGCTGTTTAAAGAAAAAATGCGTCATGACAGAAATACCTTGCTTCGAAAATTATTTGATGTAGTCAATGCGGATGTCGTAAATGCAATCCAATGTCAGCTTCCAATTCTTGCCTTTATTCAACATGAATTAATCAAAGCCTTCCCGTCAACCTCGTTTAGGTATTCAAAAAAGCTCGTTATTGATATTACAAACCAAATTGAGCGAAGGGAAATAATGATAACAGAACACAATAGAGCTCATAGGACAGCCCAAGAAAACGTGAAACAAGTTTTAAGGGACGCACGGGGAAGCACCCTGTCAAACACATAATGGATGCAACACCTATCCCGTCATATACGGGAAAAATTTTACACACTGATGTGTACCAAACAGACAAAAAATATTTTTTGACTTGTGTTGACAAATTTTCTAAGTTTGCAGTGGTTCAACCTATTTCATCTCGGGCAATAGTGGATATGAAAACTCCAATCTTGCAATTGGTGAATTTTTTTCCAAAAACCAAAACCATATATTATGACAATGAAAAATCACTAAACCGCTGCACAGCACTTCACACGGCGTGTTTGAACGATTCCATGGCCCTTTAGGGGACACTGTTCGCTGTCTTAGAATGGGTCAAGAGTCGACCGATACGGTTGAAATGGTACAGATAGCCACTATCCAATAAAACAGATCCATACACTCTGTTACAAACGAAAAGCCTATGGAAATTATTCACTCGGCTCCTGCCGACTTTTCAGGTACAATTAAAGAAAAGCTGCTTAAAGCGCAAGAGAATATGTTTAAACAAGTAAATATAGACAGGAAACATAAAGAATACCAGGTCGGAGATAGATTATGGGTGAAATCGAATAGACGATTAGAAAATAAATTATCCCCCCTCTGTTCGGAACAGGTGATAGAATCTGATTTGGGGACAACAGTTCTTATTAAAGGAATGGTGGATAAGGACAATTTAAAATAAATTATTATTAAATAACTAAAACTTAACTAGCAATAAAAAATGCAGAATTCATAGAATATAAAAACTTGGCTTAAACTTTGAAGATTTAACTCTATAACACTGGCAAACAGAACCAAAACTTTTATTAAGTAAATTCTAAAATGTTTTTTATTTAAAAAAAAAATATACAAATGGCAATTGAATGTCTCACAAATTAGATTTAATCAAATAGTTTGTAGACAAAATAATAGATTTAAGAAAACCGATGGAGAACGAGCTGCCGCCAGTAACGGGTACAGGACTGCAATCGAACTGTCATTAGGAAAATGCTGCGATTAGGGTTAGAAACCGAGGACGGCTTCTGCTTAACCCAGGGAGGAGTTATGTTGCGTCAAACGGTGTTGTAAATCTCTCAGCAACATCTGTTGTTAGCATCTAAACAAATGTTGCTAACAACGGATAAGAAGCAAGGCGCAGAAGTAAGCGTAAGGAAAGCTCAACGAAGAGGACAACAACCAACCGACCTGGAGCCGCTGAGAATGCATTCAAAATGCATCTGTAATGCATAATCGATCGAGGCCCCGCTACAGCCTCTCTGCAGCGGAATATGCCGCCCGGGAGCTGTGCTGGACTTTGGGCAGTACAAGGGACGGCCTTTTCAAGTTGGACCACAAACGGAGCAGACGTGTCTTGCTTCCAACTCAAAAACATAAATTACTTAGTTATAACAATAATTAGAAATTTATGTTAATATTAAATAATTATAATATGTTACAATAAAAATATGTTACAATAATAAAACAACTTAAATAATTTACATAACAACACATACAGTTTGGAAAACCTACTTGACACCAACACAGAATTAAGTGACATTGACAAACGTAATATAAATAATATATTGACAACTTATTCTGATTGTTTTGTAAATGGAATCCAAATTAAGCGCGTAACGACGGATATATTAGAGCTTCGTTTAATAGATGAACATAAAACTGTCCAAAGACGTCCTTACCGGCTAAGTGCAGATAAAAAGTTGATTAAGGCCACAGTGATCCGTCCAAGCAATTCGCCATTCGCAAGTCCTATGTTATTAGTTAAGAAGAAAGATGGCATCGACAGATTGTGCATTGGTTTTCTTGAGCTTAATGCAATCACAATATCTGACAAATACCCTTCGCGATTGATTGCGGATCGGATTGCGGTCTATATACATAGATGATGTATTGATCGTACCAAATACGAAGGGCGAAGCGTATGAAAGACTGAACACTGTGATAAAAGTTCTATCAGAGGCAGGCTTCACATTTACTGGCTTCTTCGCAATCGAATAAAGAATCTGGGATCTTATATAAAAGATGGTGAGATTAAACCAAGTCCTAGTAAAATAAAAGCCCTTTCAATTTCGCCACCACCATCAACAGTAACGCAGTTGAGGCAATTCAAAGGTTTTGCATCATATTTCAGACAATTTGTCCCGAGGCACTCAGAGCAAATGAAGCCACTATATCAGTTAAACTCCAAACTTGAAGCGTTTGTTTGGAAAGAAGAGCACGAGCAAATACGACAAAATTTTATTAAAGTATTATCGGGCGACCCCGTACTTATTATGTTCGACCCTGAATTTCAAATAGAACTGCATACAGATGCCAGTGCAGACGACTATGGCGCAATACTAATGCATGAGATAAATGGAAAACGTAGAGTGATTGAATATTTAGGAAATGCACAACAGCATCAGAAGCTGAATACTATTCGTATGCGCTAGAAACGTTAGCCTTTTATAATGCAATGAAACATTTTAGACATTATTTACATAGTAAAAAATTTGTTGTGCACATTAATTTAAATCATTAAAAGCATACCGAACTAAGGCTGAGTTGACACCAAGAGTACATCGTTGGTGGGCGTACATCCACGCATTTGATTTAGTGTTGAATATAGAAAGGGTAGACAAATAGCACATGTGAATTTCTTGTCACGAAACCCGATTCCTATAATTTCGACAGATATCCATAGAATAGCCGAGGTTCGAGTAGATCTAGTAACAATAACAAATATTTGGTTGATAGCAAAGCAGCACCGAAACGACAGCTTAATGATAGTCATGAGCCAACTAAATAGTGAAGATTTACAGACAGATGTGCTAAATACTTATGAAATTAGAACTGAACTATTATGTTTGTGCAAGATAAAACGTAATAACAAGACACGTTGTTTGCCTGTAATATATAAGGCGTTTAGGTGGGCAGTTATAAATCATGTACATGAGGCTATGATGCACTTAGGATGGCAGAAAACTTTAGATAAAGTTTATGAACAATTCTGGTTTGAACACATGTCTAAGTATGTCAGAAAGCTTGTCGAAAATTGCATAACCTGCAAACTGTCTAAGCCCGCTTCAGGAAAGGTGCAAATGGAGTTACATCCTATACCTAAGATTGATATACCTTGGCATACTATCCACGTGGATATAAGTGGCAAGCTCAGTGGGAAGAATCGATTGAAGGAATATATTATTGTTCTAATTGATGCATTCACCAAGTTTGTTCACCTGTATCACACTGTTAATTTAGATTCAAATAATTGCATTAAAGCTGTAAAGTCAGGTATATTTTCCTTTGGAGTTCCCAGTCGTATCATCGCTGATCAAGGTAGAAGTTTTACCAGTGGCTAATTTTGCAAATTTTGCGCAACAAATACAATTAACCTGCATTTAATAGCCACAAGCGCCAGTCGAGCCAATGGACAGGTCAAACATGTCATGAGCACAATGAAAACTATGCTAACGGCCATAGAAACCAGTGAACGTTCTTGGCAGGATGCATTGCAAGATATTCAGTTAGCTTTAAATTGCTCTACAAATAGAGTTACAAAATTTAGTGCCCTAGAGCTATTAATAGAAAAAGCGGCTAGGCCTATTGGCATGTTACAAATAAATGAGAAGAAAATATAGTGGACAGAGTTGACAAAAATAAGGCAAAAGTTTTTAGACATAACGTAGGTGATCACGTATTATTGAGAGCTGCAGAACGCCACCAGACAAAACTTGATTCTAAGTTTAAGGACCCGTTTAAAGTGATCAAAATATTAATCGGAGATCGGTATGAGTTAAAATCGTTAGTTAATAAGCGGACATATAAATATGCTCATGAGTATCTAAGAGCGCTTCTAAGCAAATAAGATATTAACGAATTGAATGAAGAATTCCAGATTGATGATGAGGCGCGAGAGGCAAAAAAGAGCCTCTAGGCAGTTGTGCAGTTGTGTCCCAAGGAGAAGAGTGGACCGCAACATAACAGCTATCTGTTTTTGTAAAGGTCATGGCGACCTGATGAATATTAGCTATCTCGCAAGGACGAAAAATGTTCTGGTAAAGGTTAGAAAGATCTAGTGAATAACAACTATCTCGCAGGGACGAGAAGTATTTTGGTAAAGGTCTGGTACACCTTGTAAATAACAGCTGTCTCGCAGGGACGAGAAGTGTTATGGAAAGGATCGTGGTTATAGTAAAATTGCCCTAGCAAACTAAGTTATGTAAATAATGACATGTTTGAAGTTGAAAATGATTTTTTTAAAGTTTAAAAAAAAAAAGAAAAAAAAATCATATTTCTTGATTGATTTGGTTAGGTAGAAATTGAACACACGAGGACGTGTGGTTTTGTCAGGAAGGCCGTGTCAGCGCGCGGATACAAGCGAAATACTGGCGTCACCTGATTGAGACACAATGTGTACAGTTTGTGGTTTAGCCCAATATGACTAGTAAAATTTTGTCAAAGTTATGCCAGGCAAAGAACTTTTCGTCTGCGAGTCGCACACATACTACCAATAGGCGCTCGTATTATAGGAGTTTAATGCATTGGTGTTAGAATCAGAGTCTGACGAAGAAGTTCTTGCAGCTGAGGCAAATCGACAATTTGTGAAAATTTGTGAAACCAGCAAATTCATTCATGATATATCAAATATGATTTTGAATAATTATTGACTACTTTATATTGCAAATAATTTTTTTGGGAAATAATTAAAAAGCCCTATACCCCATATATTAAAATCATTAAAATTGGGAAATAAATATTTATAGATTATTATAATTGTAAATACATTTTAAAATACTTCTAGTATTGGGATGCCTCAGAAGGAAATGATAGACATTAAACTTCTTTAGATTGTCAAATGATCAAGCCAGTCAAGTCTGGCAAGTGTATTGCTTGCTTCATATTTCTTGAGCTCGCATACTAACAAAGAGGCTGTGTAGCAATAGGAAGGAACTACATTAGTGTGTGCACTGGCAGTAGGTAGAAAATTTTAAGCGAGCCCGTTCTTTACCCATTCTTCTTGAAAGAAGACAAAATATCAGTCAAGTGACAAACTGCCTAAGTTAGAAGGAGACAAAATATCAACACAGTTGACTTTGAACCCGACAGCAACAATTGTCTTTGTTTTCATTCGCCTGTTCCAATTCCATACCGAGCTTAAGTCAGCGCACGGTTTTTCAACGCGTTTCCTTAATTCATCTTTAGTTGTATCAATACTCTTTGTATTTTGGTAAAGATCCGGTAGACCTGGTAAATAACAGCTGTCTTGCAGGGACGA
Organism: Zaprionus lineosus; assembly: GCA_035044505.1. Classification (NCBI taxonomy): domain Eukaryota; kingdom Metazoa; phylum Arthropoda; class Insecta; order Diptera; family Drosophilidae; genus Zaprionus; species Zaprionus lineosus. The sequence goes on from JAWNNX010000014.1 coordinate 12,745, forward strand.
GAAGTGTTATGGAAAGGATCGTGGTTATAGTAAAATTGCACTAGAAAACTAAGTTATGTAAACAATGAAATGTTTGAAGCTAAAAATGATTTTGTAAAAGTTGAAAAGAAAAAAAAATCATATTTCTTGATTGATTTGGTTAGGTAGAATTTGAACACACGAGGACGTGTGGTTTTGTCAGGAAGGCCGTGTCGGCGCGGGGGTACAAGTGAAATACTGGCGTTACGTGGTCGAGACACAATACGGTACTTTGACTTGTGTTTGTCTACGCGAAACATAAGAAAAGGGGTGCAAAGCATAGTAACAGGAATAGATCCGTTACTAATCAGGTCTGATCATGGGTCGCAAGAAGTAGAAGCAAGACAGGGACAGAGACTGACTACTTTGGGTGAGCAGTAGAATTGGTGACATCAATTGGTGCTCGACATTTGGTGAGATGTCAGTCTGGATTGCAACCTGGTAGAGAGCAGAAGTCACTGTGTTTAGCGTATCAAAGACAAAATCAAGTAATGGATCGTAATCTGACATATGTATATTGGTACATGATATGCAGTGATAAATTACCTATAGTCATGAAGTGAAAATGAAGTTGTTGTACATGACAACAGTTTGCAAAGTTAGAGTGCCAGATGGCAATCGAACAAAATAGAGAGAGAGACCTAGTGAATTTGAGTTATTTTGCCTTTTGTCTACTAAATGCTGAGCGACTGCTCGAGTAGCCGAAGTAGATGAAGTGAGCACATTTATGTTTACAAATATTACTGAATATCACACGTATTAAGTCCATCAAGAAGAAATGCAGAGCTAATTCTCTGAAGATAGATTTAATGCAAGGAAAAACTAAATTTAATACAACTTAATCTATTTTGGCTAAATTTTTAGCAACAACTTGAAGCATATGGCATCGCCAAATTATGCGAATATTATATTTTGCGAAAGAAGTGAATTAATTATATTTTGGTTAGTATTTTATTAAGCCTAAATATATTTGATCGCTTAATAATTAATAAATCGAAACCAAAGCAAGCAAAAGCGATTCCTTCATATTCTTGGGCTACCCTTTAATTAAGCGATCGTTCGGTAGTTTTTCAAGGGCTGGAAAAAGTAGAAAAACTCTTCCAAATCGCTTTAAATATCATCTTTCGGTAGTGGACCACACATACTATTGCTTGCTTCTACGATGTAAAAGTTACATTATTATGTGTTTGTCACAGGCCAGACACAAAATGCCTTGTTGCAAAACTTCTTAGTAGTTGCATTCCATTGCTTTTGAAGAAAGAAACGTGTTAACGATATGATAGTTTATATATTTATTGTTATATCTAAACGGCATAACAAAATTTACTTCTTAAATAAATAATATCGATTAATTTAGTAAATGTAATATAGGTAATTTTTTTAATTTTTTAGTTGAGATAATTTTGGTTATAGGTGCTTGTCAATATATTTTTTAAATTGCTTAGCACCGTTTGCAAGAGCTCGTTAGTATTTTCTCCTTCTGGCATATGCGAGTTATACATTAGTTCTCTGCTGCAAGGTCATCATTTAAAACATTATGGCAACATTTCAAAACTATGCAAATTTCATTTAAAGCCCTTGTCTTTAGAATTTATTTGTCAAACAAAATAAATCAAAGAATTGACAAGTCACATGCTAATTAAGTTTTTCGTGATGCGGAAAGGAACCTGTTAATCGTCAACAACTTTTTCTTATATACCAAATGGCTTATACTACCGTAGAGGCTAATATTTTAGATCCAACATGACGTCATATAATGTAGAAAGGTAGATATTACCAAGTTGCCTTTCACAAAATAAACATTGTAACATTTAAGAGAGCACAAACAAATTACTTGAAAGTATCGTCAGATCACTTATTTATTATAATTGGTAGCATTTTAGAAAAGATAAAGAAAGATATTTTTTTAATCTTGAACTTGGTAATATTTAATGTTATATTCATCTAACAACACTAAATGACTACATTAAATTTTTAAATAGTTTTATTTCAATATATGTATGTTGTAATTGCTAAGCTAACTATATTATTTAAATACAAAGGTGCCACAAAAAATCAAAATAACACAGCATGAACTTGTTTGTTTTATGTCACTTTGTGCCGTTCTTATTTGCCTTCCAAATATAATTCTCAATTTCTTTTTTAACTAGTACTTCAAATTGTTATTAAGCCTTTAGCTCTTCAACTTTACTACCAGAAATTATTGATATGTAAAATATTTAAAATATATTACATATATTCTGCATATTTTACTAGACAAATAAAAAGTCAAGGTCCTATTTTTGTTAATAATATACCTACGACAATTATCGTCCAAATTTAAATGCAAAAAAAATATAAGCAATGCGTTTATTTGTTTTGTCTTTTCATTTGCTATCATAGTATTATAAATTATATTTGTGTATAAGTAAGAAGTAATGATTTTGGCATGCATAACATAATCAAATCTTTTTAAAATTATTTCTAAGTTTTGAAAATGATCTACAGCGTCAAACTAATCTCCCAGAAAAATCCGTGATGTGCTGTTTGATGCTAATTGAAATACGATCATCATACATAACTTTCTTAGGAAGGTCTACAGCGACCGGCAGATATTCCAGTAAAATCCAAGTTATGCTGTTCAATTATAGGAATACGATCATCATATAGAGTTGGTGCCTGCAAAATTATTCCAGCTGTGCCAACCAAAACTGCTAATGTAAAAATCCATAAAAACAATCGATCTAAAACCATTGCGACGTATTTCCAGTCCTCTTTAACCTTTTAAAAATTACATAACATTATTAGTTTTAAGATTATTAATTTAAATAAACTTACTTTAGTTGAGTCTTCTTGCAATTTGGTATGCTCTGCTATAAAGCGCACACAAAAGCAACTTTTATGTATTTTCATTGAACATTGGTTATGAGAAAATGCCGGACTATTATCATTTATACTTTTTAATCCATCTATTTCTGGGACAGCTGTAAGATCATCTGAACTTGAATTTGTTAATTGGGGTAGAATTCCATGAATTTGACAGCTTCCTCCAAATGGTCCTGTGCTAGTTAGGCTGTAAATATTAGTAATAAATTAGTTTAATTTAACAGATTATTCAATTTTTTTTAATTAGACAATATGATTTGTTTAATGTTCAATTTAAACAGTCTTTATTTAATTTTAATTTTCAGGTAATCCTAAATATTAAAGTTTATATTGTAATAAAATATTTAGAATAGATCTAGACACGGATGCAGACCCCGCAATCACAAAATTTCACTTTGCAATGTAAATATTATTGTGCGCACTAAATATTATATATGTATGTATAGTATATAATAATATATCATGGCCGAACGCTTAACGTTCCCAATAGAAAGAACAAAAATCTGCATCGAAAAGAACTAACAAGTACTACTTGTAGAAAAGAGTATTAGTAGAGTGAGACAGAGATACAGGAGACATATAATCATTGAGTTTAAAATATTAAAAACGATTATCGAAAAACGGAAAGGATTATTCTAGATTAAAAGAGTACTGTTTTCAAGTTACAATCTTTCATCTTTCAGCTTCATGGCAGTTGGCTTAGACAGTGACGTTTTAGCGAACTCATCTCGGGCTACATTAGTTAAGAGGACCGTCAGATTCCTTTATATGAACCTAGCGAAATGTTGAAGTGTTGATATTGTATTTGATACGCTAAACACAGTGAGTTCTGCTTCCTGTTCCTACGCTTTGCACCCCTTTTCTTATGTCTTGCGCAGGCAAACACAGGC